>SSBG01000005.1:699042-728712 GCA_028220655.1 Shiraia bambusicola | reverse complement strand
TGAGTTGGTATGAGCATGGTATGAATGTGATGAGGAGAAGAATGTATGCTTTTTCTAATCCCATGATATATATATTGCATAAGCAAGAAACATGCTTTCATGAAAAAAAAAAAAGCAAAACACAAGTTTTCTGTCTTTCACCGAGCACACAAGCCCGTCCGCCCGCTCGCAAGAAGCAGCATTTGAGCCGCCCAGCGTCAGCCGTATGAGCACCGAGACAGCATGGCGGACCTTCTCCACAAGCCTCTAAATGTCGTCAATGTCAATCTCCTTCTTACCACTCTCAGCCTCATCCGAGTCGCTATCGTCACGATCCTCGTCGAACTCGAAGCCAATACCCTCGTCGCCTTGGTCGCCGTAGGTGTCGGTCTCGTTGATCTTTGCGTTCTCGGGGAGTTCGCCGTAAGCTTTTAACGAGCGGGCTTCGTCGGCTGCGACGTTGTATTAGCATCTACACACGCGAGCATGGAACGGCAGTGGCTCCAAGTATTATAAACCTACCAGAGTACTTCATAATGACATCGCCCTTTTCGTCCTGGTAGTCGCGCAGCGACAGCAAGATGATGTCGCCCTGGTTGATCCAGACCTTCTTCCTCAGCTTGCCGCGGATATGTGCCAGTCTACGCGCGCCGTCAAAGCACTGTGCCTCCAGACGGCCGTTGCCGAGCATCTTTACGACTTGGGCGTATTCTTGGCCTTCCTCCTTGAAGACGAGTTCGCGCTTTTCATTGTCGTTTTCGTTCTTACCCCTACGTCGATTCTTACCACCCTGTAGTAGTATGCGTTAGTAGAGAGAAGATGGCATGTTTTTTTTTGGTAGTGGGGCTATTGGAAGGGGACCGTCGCTGTGCTTTTGCAGGCGCGTTCATATATAATTCAGCGCGCGGTAGATTATTTTGGCGTGGGCGTCAATGGCTTTGTGAAGCTTGGCGGGGCTGCCCCAAAAAGAGGGCTTGTACGTACCTTTCCCTTGTTCTTAGGCATTATTCGTGGTGGGGAGGAGTTTTCTCAGTGTGTGTAAGTGCTTGTTGTAATTTTTTTTTGGTGGGCGATGATATGTATTATGTAGTGGCGACGGGTGTTTAGTTCGTCCTCACGTTTCGTTGACTCACTTTGGCGTTATGGTGCCAGGCCTCGCTGTTAGTTAGAGCGCTAACCAGTTTAGGCCTAGCCCAAGTCTATCAATTGCAACCTTGCTTGTGATGCTAAACATTTTCACTGTATGCCATGCCGTCATGAATTCGATCCGCAATCTCCTTAATAGGTGTCGATCACCGCTATTTTCAATCAGCTATGCGTCAGAATACAAGTCGTTTTTCCCAAACTACGTCCTCCGCGACATGACACATCCCCTTCTTTTCCACCAGATGAGAAAGCAAAGGGGGAAGAAAAAGGAGGGTCTATGGGTGTACGTTACAGCAGGTTCTGCATCGAGTAAATCAAACTGCGTCAGGACATGGATGAGGCGACGAACACGCTGTGCACTCACGAAAGAATTAAGGCTGCGAGGGTACGATGAGAAGGGAATACTCATTAACAAAACAGCCCAACGGGGAGTGCCACTGGAACTGAAGGGCAGCCTAAAAATACATGCTTTGACGCCGCTTCTTGTCGCCAAGTTTGTAGATATCAGAGCAGCTGTCGGCAAGCTCTTGGATGTTATGATCCAAAAACCTCCAGCACCGGTTTACAGTCGTAGATATACGGGTGTGATCAAGTTTCGTCCACAGTGGCCCAACAAGGCTGGAAACCCACACGCAAGACGGTGACTTATAACCTACGACGCTCGCCATTCTTGGCCAGGTTGGAAACATGTTTACATGTGTCAGTAATAGGGCCCTTGTCCAATACCTACCTACCTTGAAGCCTTTTTGACAATCGAAATCTAGCCACGTCTCATCTTCAAAAAAAATCTCATTTCTTTGAACGGTCGGAAGATGTGGCTGCGCGAGATAAAAAAGCCTCTTTTATGAGGCCACCTCTTGCATCAGTACTCATGGAAAGAGCTCTGCCAGCTCTGCGAGGCCTTGAATGATTTGCGCCCATGGACTGAGTCTTCTCACGCTCCTCTTGCGCCAGTGTACGAATCTGATTGCTTGAGATGACGGCCCCTCTGTTCAGCGGACGGGGCTCGTCGTTTGGCACCGTAAGATAGACTCGGGGAAAGAGCACCATCAAGTCATCGTCGGTATCTTTGGGAATGGTATGAGATGAGTTGCGAGCCTGGAAGGGAAACATTTCCCACTTGCAACCATCAATGCGAACGTGTTCGAAGTCGGACCACAGCATGTACGTGTTGTACTGGACGGCATGCCAAACCTTCTGCGCCGTTGTCAACAGGTCTTGTAGCTGCTTTATAAACTCTTCACACGAGTCTGGGTATATGATTGCTTCAATTCCATCCTTTCTCATGATTTCTTCAATCGCTGAATCGACTAAGCGACTTTCTGCGTCGTCTCCTTGGCTTTGTGAAACGGAAAGGAGCATGCCTCGTAAGAAGTTTTCTTTTTGCGGGTTCGTATGTCCGATCTTTAAGAGGAGCTCTTTAATCGGCGACTCGTCCCCCACGAGAGGAATTGGTTGTAACATGTACTTGTCCACAATCTCTGCCAAGATGCCAAGCACTTTGATTATTCGTAGCTCCTTTGCAATTGCTGAATTGGATTGAGGAAGTTCACTGTTGATTGGGAATTTGGACGTAGCGTTCAAAGCGGTCCATGGTCGCTGTAGAATATGAGCATGGATGGACATGACCCTTCTTTCTATTTCTGCTTGGCTCACCTTGAGTAACTCATCAGGGATATCATCTTTGAATTGCTGTCGCACCAAAGCAGTTGCTTTCTTCCAGACTCCATCCATTTCTCCTGCACTTTTGACCGGATCAGCAGTTGTACTCCGTTTACGCATTACTTGCTTACATTTTCTTTGGATCAGTAGCTTCAAGTTTTGCAGAGAAGCTCGCAAAAACTTCAAGCTGTCCATAGGCTGCCTTGAGATCCTTTGTGATTTGAGAATTGGTCTGATGAGTCTCATCGAGTGTTTGCTTCAGGCTGGATATCTCCTTTTGCGAGGCTTCGAACCTCGCAGCGGATTTCTGGTTTTGAGCTTGGCTATCCTCGAATTTTCGAGTCATTTCGGTGAGTTCATCTTCTTTCCTCTTCAATTTGTTGGATTTTGCTTCCCAGTGCTCTTTGAGCTTACGTCCTGCAGCCGTCAGCTCTTCAACCTTCTCTTCGAGTAACCCGGTAGCTTCCTCTTTCTTCGACAGCTCCTCCTGTAAGCTTTGGATGCGTTGCATCAGATCTGTAGTTTCTTTTTTGAATCGCTCTGATTCATTGGCGTATAGCCATAAACTTTCCCTGAGCTTGTCATCATGTTTCGTTTTCTCGTTGTCGAAATCTTCGCGAGCTTTCTGCAGTGACTTCTCCTTCTCCATGATCTCTGCCTCAAGCTTAGGGATACGATCTACAATTTCCGCAAGAACTTGGAAGCCATGTTCAGAGCTGAAGGCCTGAAATGCCGTTACGAGATTTCGAGCGATAGCAGCTGAATCTTCAGGGGATTTGATGCCATTGACGGCTATGCCTCCATCCAACACCATTTTTGTAGACATGTCGCTTTTTCAGATCGCTTGGTATTGCTCTCTCGAGCGGTGCCATCAAAGTGCACACGCCGAGATCATCCTTATAAGTATGCCGAACTCCCCTGGACGCAAGAACATCGTGATGCATTGCATATCTTTGACCCGGCATTCTTTTGCTCCTATCATAAATTCACGCATATTCGGGACGCTCTCCAACTCCATAGGGCATACCCCGACTTCATCTTTTTCGTGGTGTGTATGAGCCACATTGTTATTGGTCTTTGTTGGACCCTGAGAAACTCCTGGTACTACCATCGCTTGCTCTGCACATGAACTCAGTCCAACCATCACGACTTATTCAAGCCGGATCATATCGACATATGAAACACCGGTGAAGCCATGCTGCTGGATTTAGTCGACAACCATCGCTTGCACTCTAAGCAGTACATCGCCATGCGCGAATCTTCCACGGCTACATTGCGTAACTACCTAGTTTGCTTCCAAGTAGGCAGATGGTACAACGGGCCGATTGCTATTGTCGTGACATACAGCATGATAGGTTAACTTGTATGCGAGAACAACAGTTACATCCAACGCGCAGCCTTGAGATAACGTGGACTGTGTTTGTTGGAGTTTCCAGCTTGCTATCTGCGCCAACGAGTTGTTCCGCTACCCGGGACAATTGGGAAGCAAGTATGTCAACCATTGTGGGAAACCCAGCTATATGGGCTACTTCAGTGGGTACAAGTGAAGCAAGACCATGAGAAAATTAGGCGACAAGTCATATCCTCGAACTCGTTGAAAGTGATTGTCGTTTGGATTGATATCTCGATAGCGGTGGCCTTACAGGACGTTGCTCATATTAAGTGCCACACATGACCAATTGGGAGTTCTGGGTTTACTTTGTGAAGCAGATTTGCTAACAATTGCGTCTGGAATGATGTGGTTGTATTAAAAGAACTAAAGCCAAGGTGTTACTACAGTGGAATGGCAATATATTTGAGACGGGCCCTGAAGGTCCAAGTTGGTGAAGATATGTCTGCGTTATCCCTTGTTCCGCTGAATGTGACCTCGGGGCCATTTCCGATAAGACTCGGTCAGACTCAAAAAGTAGCAGAACTCTAATTGGTGTACTACAAAAAAGATAAGTTAATGTTACTGTAACTAATTGGCTGGCTAAGTAAAATCTTACCTTAAAAGCTTTTCTAATTGGCTCTTTAGCTATTTCACCAAGGACGTACCGAAGTGACCCCGAGGTCACTTTCAGCGGAACAAGATAGATTTCATTTAGGCGATGGACTACTTCACTTGAGTACTTGGCGCTGACCGCCAGTTGCCGGGCTTGAAACTGTAAGCCTTCGTCAGCATCACTATGTCATGTCCATAAGGCCTTTCCTAGATCGCTCCGATTTGTGAATCTGTATGAATGTGGATATAAGCATTTAGGCGTGATACTTCCAATGTAGTTTTAATTTGACCAGATACTCTTGATTGCCGGTCCCATCATGTTGTTCAAACTAATAGCAGCGACAAGACTTTTCATTGCCGATTATGAATGATCATTCTTTTTCACATTTAGACTAGTTAGTCTCAATGCCTGACGTTCGCCATGTTTCTAACAGGGTCACCATTCAGTCCAAGGTATAAACCAACAACATGCTTTCGACTTTTACATCTACCATTCTCACTGCATAAATTCATATCCACAAAGTGATCTCATCTGCCTACGCGACACACTACCCAGAACCTCCTACCTTCACAATTCCCAAGCTTCGATGCTCAAAACAGCAAGATCAGTCTATACACACATGTCATAGCACATAACTAGAAACCAATGAACCCCTCTTCCAACCCTCAAAGAATCGCATCCGCAGGCAACAAAGCATTTCGCCACTTATACCCAGCATGCTCATTCGCCCACTCCAACAACCTATCATAATCCACACACTCATGCTCCGAGCCCTCTCCCGGCCCCAAATCCGTCTTGCCCTCCAATGTCACATCCGCATTACACATGATGCCCTGCCGCAAATAGCCAAAGCAGTGCGCAGCATGGTGCGCGATTTCCTGCGTTAATTCTTTGCCTCCGTAGCCGCGCTGGAAATGCTCGGCCAGGTAGGATAGGCAGTGCAGTTAGTGGAAGACGGATATCATGTAGCCTGGGCCGTCGTTGTGTCGGTCAATGGCGATCTCGTGGGGCTCGGGTAGGTCGTATGCTGCGAGGTTGTCGGGGGCGCGCACGTAGCCACGGCTTGCTGAACTTAGGGGGATCCAGTTGTGGAGGGTGTAGAGGGTGAGGGATTCGTTAAGAAACATGTCTTCTCGGGTGTATTAAGGGTCTTGGTGGAAGGTGTAGATTTTTCGGGGGCCTATATCATGGGTGGTTGGGGGTTAGTATTGATGAATTTATAGGCAGAAGATTTGCCGGATTTTAGAGAGCGAAATTGGGGTGAGGGTTACATTCGGGGACGGGGGATTTTCGTAGGTTTCTTGAAGTTGGTGGGCGGAAGAATAGTAGGTAGACTATGGTCGAAGCCAGGGTGATTTCTGCAAATATCCGGGCGTATTCCCACCATTGTGATTGTGAGGTTTGTTTTTCGTGGGTTGGGTATGGAATGGACCTGTTCTCGAGATCACGATCGAGAAAAGCTTGAGACTCTTCATCTCTTTCATTCTTCATTATGGGTAGAGCATGCAACATCAGATTCCTTGGTCGACGAGAGTTGAGATTGGGAAACGCTGATAGATTTGGATTTTCTGCTGATATATATCTTTAAATGACATTAGGCAATGGGTCCGACAACCGTCAAATGGGCTGTACCCAAAGTGGCTAATTCCCTTCATATAGGTTAAAGTATGCGGCAAACCACCTAGGTAATCGGATAAAGACGTCGCCATATGTAGCACCAGGGACGTCCCAAACCTTAGCATATGGATCATGCTGCCAGTTCTTTTCGCGCGTATACTCTGACGACAGGGATATATAATCCGCGACTTCTTCGCCGTATACTCGCGCAACCCATGCGTAGGTTGCATCGATGCCTGCTGAAATGCCAGAAGAGCTGAAAATGTTGCCATCCTCCACCCAGCGCGCGGTGGGTACCTGGATATAATGTTAGAAATGTTCGTACTATATGTCTCTTGGAAGAATGAGATCATCTTACCCAGGTCACATCAGGCCCAGTGGATGTTGCCCATGTCCAAGCGCGCTTGTTCGTGGTAGCACGCCTACCGTCGAGAATGCCGGCGCGAGAGAGGATAGTTGCACCGGTACAAATCGAGATGATGGATTTGAGCTGAGAACCTATTAGTATGCAAGACTTTTTTAGGTAAACTGAAAGTATGAAAATACCTTTGGATAAAGCGATTTTATCAAGGCTATCTCGTCAGTCATATCCTCTCGTGTACCTCCTCCACCAGGAACGAAAAGAACTTCAATGTTCCCCCAGTCCTTCTCTGGCGTAGGAGAAATTGAGCCGTGTTGACGTTTAGTTATACGCTTGGCAATATGGAGCCTACCCTTGCCATCTTTGTAGTCTTCTTTGCTGCCTTTGCCTTCCCCGATTGTCTGGTTACTGCCAGCGCCATGCTTCATGAGGTAGTCCTTGTTTGCGATTGTGGGTATGATGCTCTGGCCAAAGTCGCCTTGTCCATCTATGCCTTTCATATAGGTGGGAACAGGCTGTAGGGTCCTACTGAGGATCGAAAGATGTATTGGAACAGTGCTATTCCCATAAAGCATGAAAAGCATATTGAGAACATCCATTGGGCCAAAGACATCGAGGGCCTGAAAACCGGGGAATAGTAGAAGACCAAAATGTGTCGGTAAAGTTGTAGTACTGGTGATTAATGGCTGCTTTGGTGCAGCTAGGCTAGAGGGAAGGGCCACGAGCAACGATGTCAAGATAGGGTAACGCATAGCGTTCAAACGACTCTGAAAGACGCAACCAAGATGTGATTATGACTTTCTCCAAAGGTCCAGTGAGCAGTGTTAGAAGCAAGAGGAATTATGAGCCTTTCCGATACGCAAGGACTAATCCAAAAGAAAGCAAGCCTGTCTAACATGACGGATCATGGCGTACCTACTTAGTTATACTGACCAAGCTGTGATTTGTTATGAAGATGTATATATGTATAGGTATTCTGTGAAGAGCGCAACCAGCGAGTGGCAGATATCTAGAGAAGTAGTCTTGCTCTTTCACTTTTGATTATTAATAATATTAGTAATGGCAGTCCGTCGGAAGTGCTTTTGACTTTGATTTGATAGTTAATACCTGAATGCTGTGGCGTCCAACCATAACTCAGTGATTTGCAAGCGACATTGGCACCACTTTGCGCGTTCTAACGGACCTGGAGAACAGAGGCAGCAGTAATCGAAGGGCCAAAGACGGTTATAGTGTTGGAAAAAAAGTGGTATTCAAGTAAAAGTGACAACGAAGGGACGAACCATGATGAAGGCTGAGAGATGATAGATCTAGGCCAGGCGCGCCAAGGCGAACCGCGTTCCTGGTATGTAGTTAGTTACAGGTAGTTACAGTTACCTCAGCGAAGTATGACGCACTGGTCATATTCGTGATACAACTTTTCTCCTAGTCTGCCTTCTTTCTCTGATTCCTACACGCAGCCTTTCTCCCTTTGCGTGTTTGAATGCATGCCGCATCTGCTCTCCTTCACTCTCTGCCTCGACGAGGTAGTTTAGTCCCTGAACACCCAACCGCAGCCCCGCCATGAGCCGAAGAAGGCCGTCTATCCAAGTGCGACGCCAGTCCTCGACTCTGCACTACCAGACCTTCCCTACCGCTCCACCCAAGTCGCAAGGTCTGCCGCTCGCTGCATCACCTCCTGGCGGCCAGGGCAGTGGCGACGAGACAGATGAACACAATAATGAATCGCCTCTGCCGATAAAGCAGCTCGTTGTGCTGGCCGTTATTGCCTTGGCAGAGCAGACGGCCCTCAACTCCATCAGTCCGTACCTGCCAGAAATGACAAAGGCGTTTCCAGAAGTGAAGGATGGTCAGACTGGACTGTATGTGGGCCTCATCGCATCCTCCTTTGCGTTGGCGCAATTCACTACCAACTTCTTTTGGGGCTGGCTGTCCGACAAGATTGGTCGCAAGCCAGTCATAATAGTCGGCACCTTCTTGACCATGTGCTGTTTCGTAGCCTTTGGCTTTTGTAAATCCCTATGGCAGGCTATACTTGTGCAGGCGCTCATGGGTCTGGTCAACGGCAACTCGGGCGTAGTGTCGACATGTCTGGGTGAAATTACGGATAGAAGCAACCAGTCGCGTGCTTTCACATACCTGCCTGTTGTGTATGGTATTGGAGGGATTACTGGCCCCATTGTTGGAGGGCTGCTAGTCTTCTACAAGAATCCACTGCGAAAGGACACTCCCAACCCGTTCCCCTATCTGCTCCCGAATCTGTTTTCGGCTGCTGTTCTGGTGATAGACTTGGTGATTTGCATGCTATTCCTGGAAGAGAGTCTCGAGGAAGCGAAAAATATGCCACATTTGGGAGAAAGGATAGGCAACCTATTCACTTGGATCTGGCAATTCACAAGCTCAACACGACCAACATACGTACGCCAATTGTTGGGCAAGAACAAAACTCACCGCTCGCAGGGCCTCCATGGCATTGATGAGGAAGAAGACGACGAAGACGATGCTTCTGATGTATCGAATGAGTCTGCACCGACCCTGTTCCCTCATACTAATGGAGAAGAGCTTACCAAGAAAGAAATCCTCAACCGAGATACAATCTTGCTCCTTGTTACGTACTTTATTTTCCAGCTCGCAAACATATCCTACAATTCTCTCTACCCGATTTTCGCTGAAGAATTACCTCTAACTGGGCGCGGGTTAAAACCTGAAGCTGTTGGGCTCTCGTTATCCTTTGCGGGTGCAATCACAATAGTGTTTCAGGTGGGAATATTTGGCAGACTACGAGGAAAAATGGGCAACAGGGTCGCATACAGAGTTAGTCTCGCACTTTTTGTAGCTGCGTTTATCCTAATGCCATGGGTGGGTTATAAGGACGATCGACCTTTCAGGGGCATTGGGAGTGGAGCCGGCTGGCTCTGGTTCGAACTGGGCGTAGTCCTCGTGATCAAAACAATTGCAGGTGTTGGTGGTCTCACAGCTGCGTTGCTCTTGGTAAGTGTTGTATTTCATCCATGTTGCACTGCGATGCTAACTCCAGCTTAGATTACAAACTCTGCACCAAACCACAATGTCCTTGGTACTTTGAACGGTCTGGCTCAAACACTCTCTGCTGCTGGCCGTGCGGCAGGGCCCTTCATATCTGGTGGGCTCTTCACAGCAGCTACGAAGATCAGGCCAAAGGGAGAGGTGCTGCCATTTGGTCTCTTTGCTGGCATATCCCTGCTAGGCTTCCTCATGAGTTTTGGTATCCGCGGCCAAGGGCTAGAAGAGGAGGGCTGGAGCGATGCAAGCGAAGAAGAGGAAGAAGAGGAAGTCAGTGACGAGGCTCATAATACCAATGAGCGGACTGGCCTATTACGACGGTAGATTCATGAAATGGACATTTCTGGGATACACGTTCGCGTATATATTTTTTTTGTTCAGAGCAGCTGTAGAACTAGGGTAGGGCATGCATAGCATACAGGCTGCTGTAAATAGCTACCTACCTATGTAATTCATTTTGTACAATATTTGCTCACAGAAACGTCTCTCTGTAATCTCAAATCCATGCCCAGATCTAGATCGTGTGCGGCGCAGCCCTACCACGGTAGAGGACTTCAGCGGTCGCCCCGGCTGGCTGAAATGACTGGCCCTAAATGCATCGAGGTGGTTAGTTACATGTCCGCTGGGCTGAGTCGCTTTGACCCACCCCCCTTCGCGACTCGAATCTCACCAAGATCTGCCTCTGACGTGAGCACCATGTTCCGATATCACCATGGACATACGAAGTACTGCTGATTGAATTGGAATTCTCCAAGAGGCTGTAGACTTTGGGGTCGGGATGATTACCTGTGAGCAAAATTACTCGGGACCTCGGTAGGCACGACGCTATTTTCTCATCTTTAAACTATGCTAACAGGCCGCTCATAGGCCGCCCATACAGCCATGCAGTGTTCAAAGCCACAGCGCTGCTTACTCGGTCCGGCCTTTCATGGATCACCTATGGCAGCCGGACCAACTTTATGTATTGGCATGCACGTAAAAAGCCCAATTCCTCTATTCGCCTACCAAACCAGAGCACTGGAGTCATGACTATCCGAGTTCATCGTGGCCAAGCCAGCTAATATTAAACTCCCATTGCTCAGTGCTGAGTTGGGCCTCACAGCCAAGGAAAGCTTCATTCAGCTTAGCATCCAGCCGCGGCGTCTCTGGGAGTAGTAAGGAGCATGAAAGCACAGGCGGTGGAACAGCCACGATAACATTACAATTGGGCAGTGCCCGCAAGATGCGTTGGAGCTGCAGAAGCACAGTTCCAGCCTTAAAAAAGAACTGCTTGGCAGCGTGGGGACATTGACTATCACGTGGAGCTCTTTATCGTTCCTTAAAGTGCAGGACGGCCACCTGGGGTGTCTTTGGTGGTGTTGATACCTATCTTTTCGTCGTCGACGGCGACCCTCTTCACTGGGAGCTACTCGACAATTGCTCAGGCAAAATGGGATTCAGTTTTCACGGTCACAAGGTTTGCTTCCTGTTCATTCATAGTTTCGAACTCTCCGCTAACTAACAATCAACAACTAGAGAGCTGTGTATGCATCCTTCCTTAGCAAGTGCTTGACATCCAAACTGATTGTTTGACAGCGACGCAGAGAAGCACTTGAAACGTCTGCACCATACCACGCCTTGGATTGAGTCACCGCTAGTGGGGGCCGATCATGACTCCCTTGTCTTCTCCCAACGACATGAGGCCAACAGCATAGAATTATTCTTCGACTTGTTCTTCGTGGCGAACCTGGCAACTTTCACTGCCTACCACTCGATTACCGATTTTGATTATTTGCTGGGATACATCGGTTTCTTCGGTGTTCTGTGGTCGACATGGTTTCAAATTACCCTGCACGATGTGCGCTTCGCGCGAGACTCACTGTACGAGAGGATCTGCAAGACTATTCAGTTCATTTGTTTCGTTGGCTTGGCACTTGTTGGATCGCAATTTAACCCAGCAAGTGCAAAAGGAAACAACATAGTAAGTTTAGTCCTGTATGATATTCGGAAGTTTGAACCCTGGCTAACGACATTTAGAACTTTCGTATTCTCTGTTACACTCTCGTAATTTGCAGGGGCCTGTTAGCCATCCAGTACCTTGTGGTCCTGGTAAGCTCAGAATTATACATTCTAATTGTCGATCGCTAATTGTGACAGTATTACACATGGAAAGCAAGTTACGCCAAGTTGTACTTACCCCTTGGCCTGATGATTTTGATCTATGCGGTTGCCATGGGCGCGTTTGCTGCAATGACGCCTGCTTTCAAGGATGGGAGCACCGGTCATAGGTTAGTGTACCTCGTATGGTATGCTGTCTCTATAGTGGAATCGATAGCCGTCATCACTATCTCTTGCTTGTGGCGCATGTTGAGTTTTAAGAAGACTCACTTGATGGAGCGCATGAGTCTGCTCACAATCATCGTCATTGGTGAAGGAGCTATCGGTGTTACCAAAACAGTCAGTCGGCTTATGGGTAAACATGGGCTTGATGTTGAGGGATGCTTCCTCGTTATGTGTATCATCATCATTCTGGTAACATTTTCCTCTTTCAAAGCAACACCACGTGGCCATATTGACACTTCAAATAGGTCTTCATCTGGACCCTCTACTTCGATAAATTTCCTCATGGCCACTATGGTACCATTCGCCAACAAATATGGTCGTTACTCCACTTTCCATTCCAGCTCGCAATCGTTGGTGTTGTCGAAGGAGCTCAACAGATTGCACTAGCCCGCTACACCATCAAAAATGGGCGATATGTCACCGAGACTTTGATCGAACAGTGTTTCAAGGAGAACCTCGATGGTGCGAAGCTACGTGACAAGTTGATATACCTACTAAGCTACTTCGAGCTTAATAAGAAACTCGAGACCAAGGTCTATTATGATAGGGTTCGCTCGGCCATCTATCGTATTGGTAACGAGACAAACATTTGCTCACCAGCAAATGCCACCAAGTACGAGCAGACCCAAAAATGGCCGCAGGATTTCATCACCGTTGATTACGATCTTGCCAATGGCATTTATACGGCCTTGGGCATGAAACTACCCGCAGACAAAGTTGAGGAGTACAGTCCCCTCTACGTGGCAACACAGGGATGGAGACTTGTGTACATGTACTTCTGGAGCTCATTTGTCGCTCTTCTTCTCTGCCTCACCCTTTTCCTCATCCTGATCCGCCGCCACAAAGCCGACTTGTTCGATTTTACTTCAGTCATCAATCGCGTATTGGCGATTGGGATTGGAGCTACAATGCTTGGTCTTATCTCTCATGAAGACCGGCTTTACGCTGCTCTTGGTACTCCAATGCTTCTGCCCATTAGCGTCATTGTACTTTTCCTGATCATCTGCACCGACAAGCTGAGTGCCATATATTGCAATTGGCGCCTGAAGTCGAGTGGCCAGCCTTACGCTCTCGAAGTCGATGACCACCATGGGCATGAGCATGGCCACGGGCATGGCAATGGTCATGGCCATGGCGAAATCCATGAACATGCCCCATTGCGCGGCCATGGACACCACGACTCGGTCAATCTTGAGGATGCCCGCAAGACTGCACACTACAGCTTTTATTCAGACACCGCGCCACTCACAGCCACAAACACCGAGTACAACAATGGGCAACATGGCTATGTAATGGAACATCTAATGAGTCCGCCGCTCATGAGCCCTCCGCTCATGAGCCCTGACCCGACAATGCCGCATCAAACTGGGAGAAAGTCGGTTGGTCCTGGTGGTTACATGCCCGTCAGCACTGGACAGAACTTTGGTGCATAAGCGATAGCGAGCTGTGCAAAGGGATTGGGAGGTTGGCACATACTATTACATACTAGCTTTGATGGTGTTATGTTGATTCATTAGCGAGGCGTTTTGTTTTCTGGGCATCCCAATGACAACCGTTTGTAGTAGCTGGAAGAGAGAAAGGGCACTATAATTTTTAGACGACGAATTTTAAGATTGCATTTGGTGTAGATAAAGATGGTGTGATAACAATCACGGTAAAGTTGTGGTTAGATTATGGTACGCTGTATCGTAGCTTTCTCATTGTTTTGCTTCTCACTTCACAAAGGGAAAGAGCGACAAATGGAAGAAATCGTCACCTCAACCTTTCCGCCTTGGGCTTCTGTTCTTCCATCCTCTCAGCTCACAGGATCCTTTCGCCACGAAATTGAGGACTCAATTATGCAGCCCCTACTCGTTTTTACGCACTGCTAATCGACGTTCATCTGTTCCTTCACTGGCGCATAGGATCCTGCCAGAAACACAACGAGTGAGCTCATATACATCCACGGAAACCTCAGTCTTGCAAAACGGAAAACCCGCGACCTGATTACAGTGCGGCTGTCACTAGGCAGTTACCCAACCAGCCATGTCACGTGTCGCAATCTTTCGCTCCATGCAGGTCATATGGCTTGTCATACTCCTTCTGTTAGTTTCGGTGAGAGCTGCTGCGAGCGACGACCAACTTGTTCCTATCACCGTTGGCGGTAAATCATACGGCGCATTCGATGACCGACGACCTGCACTATACACTGCTGACTTTGGGGATTGTTTGGGCAAAAGCGCCATCAACGTTACACGTTTCGACGCGGCATACTACAAAGACAATATGACAGTCATCTTTCACCTTCAAGGAGAGACTGATTTGGTCCAGGAAAATATCATGATGTCTATTGGGGTCTATGCATATGGCGATCGTCGGTTCGAGTTGACCTTCAATCCATGTAGCGCAAACATCTGGAGGCAAGAAACGCGGTACCTGTGTCAACTCTGAAACTGACGTATATAGTGCGTGTCCTGTTCGATCAAACGTCTCTATCGAGGCCGCAGGCACCATTCCTATCAGTCCAAGCGACGTCGCTGGTATACCTGATATAGCGTTGTCTATTCCTGACTTCGAGGGCCAAGCCATCTTTCGCATATTTTCAAACTCAACCCAGACCGAGATTGGATGTTTTGCGGCGCAAATCACAAACAGTTACTCTTTTCAGCAGAAAATATTCGTTGGTCCTACACTCGGCGTCTTCACTCTCGTTGCCGTGCTCGCTTCGTTTGCAACAACCATCTCTGGCGATGACATTGTCGAAATGCGGAATCATTACGCCCATTCTCCATCAGTCATGGTGGTCTTTGGTGTTTGGCAATACATATACTACAGTGGAGCTTTGTCAATGGATTGGCCCAGTGTACTAGTCGCTTTTTGGAGTAACTATGCCTGGACTGGAGGTATGATATATTTTGAGAAGATGCAAAACACGATCAACGATCTTGCAGACTTGAACAAGCGTAATATCTCCCATGTCGGCGCTGCGGGTACGGATGGGCGCAGACCAGATATAGGGGGTGATTTCGACATCCATGCGGTTTACAAGGAACATAGTACTCGAAATTTAACAAGCCTTCAGCATGGCTTTATCAAAAGAGACGACAGCGCTAGCGCTACGAGGGGATTCAATTTCACAGGCAGGCCCGTAAAGCCAGGCTTACCATTGCCTGGAAACTTCTCGGGATTTGCTGGCACTCTTGCTGAAGAATCTATACCAGCTTCGAACGCATTCATGACTGGCTTCATCTGGTTCTTGGCCTTGATTGCTTTTGTCATCGCATCTCTGCTGGCGCTCAAACTCGTCTTGGAAGGATTGAGTAAGATGAAATTAATCAGAAAAGAACGCCTCCGACACTTCAGAGATGATTACCTGCGATACATGGCAGCTGCAGTTCTTCGAATCCTCTTTATCGGTTTCTTCATGATAGTTTTTCTGTCCATGTTTCAGTTTACATACTACAATGCCCTTGGACCTGATGGGATTATAGCTGCTAGCGTAGCATTTCCTCTCGTTGTCCTTGTTGTAGGTACTGCTGCGGCGCTAGCTTGCTTGTGCAGGTTTACAGGTGGTCAGTACAAGTTTGTGCGTGGTCGTCTCGCTATCGAAAGGAGATGGATTTGGGGGATTATTCCATGGTATAGGTTCTCACTTCAGAGCAAGCACTCACAGTCGGAAGGCATAATGCATGTTGGCTTAATCCCATGCTGGATCCTCAAGTGGTCATGGAGCTTCAAGCCAACCCATGAGAACAAGGCGTACATCAGGACCTACGGCTGGCTCGCGTGTCGATATCGCAGGACACGCTGGTGGTTCTTCGCCGCTTGGCTCATCTACGAATTTGTTCGAGCCAGCTTTTTAGCTGGGGCTTCTGCTCGGCCCTTCGTCCAAGTTGTCAGCCTGCTTGTTGTGGAGATAATTGCGTTCGTTGGAATGATCTATCTTCGCCCATATCAAAGTGTGCGTTTAAATGTCGTTTTAGTGTACCTTCTTGGATTCAGCAAGATCGCCACAACTGCTCTCTCGATGGCTTTGGATGCTCGTTTCAATATGTCCCGCATGATGGTTACTATCATTGGGATTGCGATAATCGTCATACAAGGCTTGTTGACGGTTGCTGTTATCATCATGATCGTGGCTGGAGCGATCAGCAGTTTTATGTCTGTCATTCGTGACCGCGAAATTGTGCCACGAGAAGGCCGCATGCCAATCCGAGCAAAGTTCTTTGAGCACGTCAAATTCAAGGCCACCGACATTCCACGACCGCGACCTGCTCAAGAGAAGAAGATATCGGCCCTGATCCAGGGCCCATCCTTTCATGTTAACCAAGTCAGACGCATGCCCAAAATTGAAAACGACGACTATGAGTTCATGCAAGAGATGCAGGACTCTTCCTCTCATCAACTATGGATGGCTGAGAGAGGTGATGATGAAGCTGGAGGAAGATCGCAGAGGATGCAAGCAGCCAGTAATCGATCAGGAACATCCTACACAACTTTGCCTCCTGCAGCGCGCCTTCATCGTCCAAGTTGGACTTTGAATGACTTTCGGGGCCGTCGAGATCTCGATATCTCCAGAGATTGGAGTAATAGCTTTCGTTCCGGAACAATGGAATGGCACCCAAGTCGCCAGACTGTGTCCTCGCGACCAAGTTCGATAACCACGCCTGCGCGTCGTATCGCTGGGAATGTCACTCCGGTCTCACGAAAGTCTAGCATCAGATTAGTTACTGATACCGAAGAAGACCGCAGAGCAGCAGCGTCCTCCCATTCCGCGAAAGAGCAGTAAGAGAGCAACAGACGGGGTCTATGGAACCCACTAAATAACAGACGTCCGATATAATTACCATGTCACAATGCGACAAGGAATTTGAATTACCGTACAGCATCAACGGCATCGTCAACTATCAGCTTCTGATTACTTTTTATTACAAGCAAAACATTCAGGCCTTATCTTTCATAATTAGCACATGTGCAAATACGCATGGGGTTTATGAAATAGCTTCTGATGCACATCTTGGTATCCGATATCCACCGGGCATTTGATGGATTACGGAGTACCTAGGTACTTCTTTTTGAGCATAGCGGTGGGAGCGATGGATTACTCCGTATAGCCCACGTTTCGGTTCTGAAATCTGATTTATCCTATTGGATCCTAAGCACTCTTTGCAGATTGAGTTTTGATAGCGCTACCAAGGGATAATCAATTACTGCGTTGGTAGATGTAATAAAGTTTACCTCGAGATTATACGGGGATACCGTAACCTAGGTAATTACGGAGTAGGTACTACGTACTTGGTGTGATATGTACCTATGCCTGTAACAAGTATCGATTGAAATTGTATTGTTTGCCTGGGAATCTCTTTGGTCCTGCTTAGAGCGTAAGCCTTCATAAACAGGCGCCTCCAAGCCGCACCACACCTTTGAACAAAGGTTAATACGGGCATCAATAATATTCAACGGCCCCTTGGTCCGTACAATGGGATCTCATCTCATCTGACCCCAAAGGTCCGCCAGAGCCAATCCACAATGACCACATTATCCATGCATCAACGGAGGTGGTGAGACATTGAAAACGAATTCTACTGCCCTGTTTTGTGCAGATTGACCATTTACGCACCCCTGTTTTCTTGTGGCGTCACCATGTCGACGAACCGAATTGCTGGAATGCTCATGGTTCCAACCTTGCAATGTGCAGGCAGAGCAAGCCTTGAAGCCACAGCTACGTCACAAACAATTATCGGCATCGGGCACGTCGAGACCATGACAGGAGTGATGGAGCATCAGCACGCCTCCCTCCATCTTGGGATGCGGAGAAGGAGGTTGGAGCGCACAACGGTTGGCACGATATTGAGCCGTGTCCAGTTCTAGTTCCTGTTCTTCGTCGCGTGTTAAGAATCATCTGTAATCGGCAGACGGAAACCAGACAGACTAATTATTATGTGGGTGTCATGTCGATACATACATATTAATAATACTCCGTAAACCCAACCACCCTATTTCAGCAGCCATCGCGATTTGTACCGTCCAGGCATCGGCTTTTGCCATGTCGCAGCCACTTTGCCATGATGATCTTGACTCGAACAAAAACGCGGCTTGTGATCCCATGACCTCACTAAAGAATCAAGATGTGGCGTTCATCACACACATGGTCGCTAGACAGGAAGGGGTGCGCCCTGCGTCATTGCACGGTGAAAGAGTAGGTTTTGTGGAAGATCGCTGCTCGATTAGGTGCAGCAGCGGGCAATAATAACCTGCTGAGGGGGGGGGGCGAGGGCGAGATTGGTTGTTTGCGGTTCGACAAGGGAGCGGCCAACTAGTAACTACACATGGTACCGTATCATATCATATGTACGAAGTACTCCGTAAGGGGATAGACATTTTTTTTTTGCTTGCATTGCAGGGAGCGCGCGCGTGTGTCGTGGTTGTTTGCTAGGTAAAGGTAAGATGAGGTGAGGGAGGGACAGCGCGACACAAAGGGGGGGGACGTGCATGTGACGTCACGGCCAGGTATTTGTGGCAGGCACTGGTTCGAATATAAGGTCAGGTCTGGCGCCTCGTTGTTTGGGTAATTACATTCCTGTCTTGAGTAAAGCAAACACCTTTTCTCTCGCCTCTCTCTTCTCTCTTACTGCCTCTTGCTTCTCTTCTCTGTCCGAGTGAGAATCCGAATTCAGACATCAACATAAACACACACATTCAAACCATCAACATACAACACCGCAACCATGGGTGCCGTAGTATCCTGCGTACGTCTGCTCGACTTCACGTGATGTTTTGCGGACAGCTTTATTGACAAGTGTTTCAGATCAAGTCCATCTTCCGCACCATTGGCAACTGCATCATGGCAATTGTCAACGCCATTGCGGCTGGTCTCAAGGCAATCATCAACGCTATTGTCTCGCTCTTCGGCATCATCATCAGCTGTCTCACCTGTGGTCGTGGCGGCGGCCGTACACGAACTCGTACGACACATACGAGTAGAGTCTAAAAGGCTCCCGTCTCCAACGTGCGCTGCATTGCTGACCGACGGTTGGCAGAGTGGCGTGTGAGGCGGGAGTTGGGCATCTAATTCGACGCAAGAAGAGTGTTGGGGGTTGAGGATATGGCGACGACGAAGAGGAGATTATACCCAGGGGCGGATTCTGAGTAATGAGCTTGTTTTGGTTGTTTTGCGATGCGAGTGTGGATGGCGTTGAGATATGCGGCGTGGATGGTGGAAGATGCATTTCTTGACGATGACCCGCGCATAGATACCCCACAACCTTTAATGAACAAAGTGTAATGATGAAGCTTTTTTGATCCCGTGACTTGCACATCAAAATTTTAGCTCGTCAGGTCAACATTTACATCTGTCAGGGTTCAGGCATGGCGTAAGGCTCAACAGAAGTACTTGATGTTTGGGTATCTTTATGCAAAACCACTTGTCCAACAGACATCTCCATACAACACTACCAGATCTTCTCTCGTATCTCAGGACCAGGTACGTCGAACGTTGCTTTAGCCTTTACACAAAGGCCGCCTTTGACACTCTCCAACGTAGCTGTTATCTCGGCATTTTGCCTAGAATTTACTTGCTTCGTCAGGTACTTCTTTGGCGACAGCCAAGACAGCCAGCTCTTTGTTGGTTCCGCTTCAGCAGGAGGGGGCGCAATTTGCTCAATATTTGGATTTGAAAACGAGGCACGGAGAATGTAAAAGTCGAGACTATACGTAGGTTTGGCGTAGGTTATAGTCAAGGATCTTGGGCGATGGATGGGTTCTATGGGACATGTGAATTTTAGACCAAGATCAATGGCAGGGATTGTAAAAAGAGAAAAAGAGAGTTTAATTGAGATTTTGCACATACCTACATCGCCTACAAGGCCACGAACCATTCTCGCCATGATCTCCTCGAATATAGTGGCTATGGCGCCTCCATGGCCTACGCCAGGCCACCCCGCAAGCCCACCTCCAATCCACACTACAGCGACCAATTCGCCCGTCTCGGCATTCCAAAATGCTCTTTGTACACCGAGCCCTCGAGTCCCGCTCATACTGCCTAGCAAGCCTGTATCATCCTTGCCCAGGTCCATATCGACCTCAGTCCAGCCTTGCACCTTGAACCTAGCAGCGGACCCAGTCGTAGATAAGGGAGCATCGGCGTGGAGATTGAATGATTGTTTCCGTAGCGATTGCACAACCTCTAATCTGTCCACATCCTGGCTCAAACTCTTTAGTATTAATTTGTCCTCTGGCGATCCGGGCTCAGGCAATCCTAGCGGGGCAGCGAATTGTTTGGCAGCTAGACCTGTTGTTACGCCAAGTGCTAGGATACTGGCGTACCAGAGATATGACCAGCGGATGCGCGATTCGAGGGGTAGGTCGCGGAAGGAAGGGTTGCGTAGGAAGAGGGACGGGTAGAAGGTCAGCGGTGGTTTGAACGGTGGGTAGCGGAGGAAGAATCGCAGGCGGGACATGCTGGGCGTAGTGGTTGTGTGAGTGAGTGGGAAGAGAGGTGGACTCAGGTGGGATAATGGAGCTTGGACATTTCACCGAGGCTGGAAATTAGTGGCTTGGCGGGACGAGAATCTCGAGGTTGTGGTATTCTTGATTTCTCTTAATTGGTATTGATAGTTATTTCATTACTGCTTTGACAATCTTCCAAAGGACGATGTGTAAACTCTACTTGTACATTTCATAGCTGTCAAGGATTCCGATTATCAACGTGCATGATATCCAGCTCCTTGATATTCACGTCCTTGAACATGCGAACCTAGTATCCTCAAGCATTAGTCTATAACATCTTATACTATCACACAAAAGCCCAATACGCACATTTATCCCTAGTAGATCTGGTGGGCCCTCTCCAAATTCCATCATCCTGGGATCAAAAAATACACTACATCCACATTGGGCACAAAATTTGTGCAAGTTCTTCTTTTTCCCAAACGAGTAGTCCTTCAATGCTTCTTCACCGTTTCTCATGTGCACCTTGGGCCGATCAGGATATACTAGTAAATACCCATTTCTACTACAAATGCTGCAGTTGCACGATACAACTTTCCACTGCGGCAAAGGTGGCGAGAGGACGACGTCGTACTGGACGGTACCGCAATGACAACTGGCAGTATATGTTTGACAATTATTCGGGTCAAAGACTGGAAGAGAAGGCTTGGGTTGTTGTGGTTCGTTGCTCATAGTAGAGTCGTTGTGTTGGTGTTGTTTATATGCGCGGGGTAGGAAACTGTGTGCACGAAAGTCTGCTGGGTCAATTGTCGTACAAGACATGTAGATATAGCTGGCCTCACTGTCATCTTCTACTTGGTGCATCAGATGAACACTAGAGTCTTCGAGCGTATTGGTTGGAATGTCTCCGGGAGGTGCTGAGCTAAGAACTAAGCGGCAAACAATTGAGTGAGATTTAAGGTAACCAACATGAGCCAACATGATTGTTCCTGATTTCCCCCGATGAGAATATATATAGCAGTCACGCCAAATCGTTGGTACTTTTAGTTGAGCTTGGTTGCAATTATTGATCTGCAAACTGGTCTCCGTCCCGAAGCCAAGTATCTGCCAGCAGCTCCTTAGCCCCACTCCTCTCCTCCGGCCTCCACTTCATTATCTTCCTTACAAAAGCTAGGAATAAAGCTTTGTTCTTACGTTCTAGATTATGCTTGGATTCTTTAAGGCTGTCCTTAGGTATTTTTACTGTTCCCCTTTAAGACCCTTCTAATAAGTTAGTTAAGTCCCTTAGGTGCTATAAAACTGAGATGCTTACTGTCTAGGTTAAAGTACTTCTATAATAAGGATAGAGACTTACGCGAGCCTCGAGGTTGCGGCATAACTATGCTATAGAATAGCCTCTATAACCTAGCTTACCTACAATCTAGTACCTTATATTTAAGACCTTACTAATTTTTGCTAGGTAGAATATTGTTAGAGAGTATAATAGCTCTCACTCCTCCTTAACTAATAAACTGTTATAAAGGATTAGAAAGCTAGCAGTTAGAAGTTTCCAAGGTTGCGCTAGAGGTCTTAGAAAGTTATAAGCTTTTTAAAGAATAGAAACTATCTGAAAGCGCCTACGTATGCAGATAATCGAGGATAGCACTTTAAATAAGGAATCAAAGAAAGGGAGTTAAAAAGTCCTAGACTAGGGGCGGGATTTCAATAGGCGCGCGTGAGGTAACTACCACTAACTAGCGACTTGGCGTGGTACCTGATTTGACATCACACAACATGGCAATTACTGCTTTTGCCATACAGAGTAAATAATTGAAATTTCAGCATGGTATTTGGTTAATATATTATCCAACTGGCATCTTAAACACGGCGAGCAATGGTAGGCATAGCACGATGACATCGTCTGGCCTCCATCGATTATGTTTGACAACTCTGCAAGATGGGTACGCGGATCCACTCTTTTGCCTTAATGACGGTTGGCCATGCCCCATTTGCAGCCATTTGCAGCCATTTGCAGCACGCCGTAGCCCCCAGGGTTTGTTTCGTGAAATCGAGTCTATCCACATTCATGACGGAACTTCGAAGTCAAAATAGGGATGCCAGCGGCACCCTAGGCCCTCAACGGTTCGACTCGCAATTATAAAAAGTCGTCTATTGCAGACACAAAACAAAGAGTTTCAGATGTTTGGTATGTAATACTGAGTATTTTGAGGCTGGGGGGCTTCTTAGTTCCGCTGAGCAGCAATTAACCCTGGAAGCGTGTGCATTTAAATCTCACCAAACTCTTTGCAAGAGCATTTAGTACTCCAGCATGAGCATCTCAGTACAATACTCTCCGCAGAGCAGGTAGAAGCTCTCATCTTGCTCCCTCGAGTTCCACATGCACAATGGGCGGCGCTCGAATGGCAGCGTGGGAGTGTTACGTATTCGTATCGTGTTTTGTGATTGCCGTTGCCGTCCTCGTAACAGGTGCGTACCTGTAGCTCAAATTCCACCTTCACGGCGCATACATGTTTCTTTTTAAGAGTACATCCTCAACCAGGCGATATACGAAATATGCAACAGGAGCGAAATTAGGTCTTGGAGCCAGATCTCTCTAAAAAACATCATCGTGTACATCCGTTTAAAGTTGCTAATTTTCGGATAAAAAAGGCAAGGAGTAGGGACCAGAATCAGGTTGAACCGAGAAAGATTTTGCTGATGTAACTAACTAACTACCTAATGGCCCAAAAGCTACTAACTTAGTTGGGTGTATGCCAAGGGTAGAATCCACTGTCTCCGCAACACATTGGACTCTCTAGGCAACACCGCCCAAGAAGTTTTGGGTGGATCAAAACCTGAATGTTGCACTACAAGACAAATATTGAGGCGACGAGGAATGCGTCACATAATATAATACCAGATCAAGGGCAGAAAAACTCCTCTGGGGCTCCCGAGGTCACAATACCCAGGTAGGTCTCATAAACGCAGCAAAGTCAAGAAATGAATGAAATGCAATTTATACGCTCCGAGAAGAAAAGAAAGTAAAATGGTGATAATCATACCTCACCAATCAAGCCTGCTTTTAAGATAACGAGTCCGCGAACCGCAACCACCACGATTTCACACCACAAACCCAAGCACCGCTTCACTCTTCATTCTACCACCACCACCACCACCACCATCAAACCTCCCCAGCTCCATTCCCCCGATTCCGTCTTGCCAAATCAATGCTCTCGCACCACCAACACCCGACGCATGTTCCACTACTCTCATCCACATCCACATCCACAGCCACCACCACACCACCCCCTTCGAAACCTAACACCCGGCCCAAACACAACACAAGTCGATCTCGTGCAACTCGATGCCCAAGTCCCAACACTCAAGCACCCAGCCTCCCTTTAAGAAGGTATGTTTCAACAAAACCCAAGCTTGTAGCACATCCATACCGGCACGTCCGATTGGATCCCTTTTTCCCACCGACTGCTCAACCCGATAGAGCGGGTGTGTCTATGTGTGGCTTTTTTCTTGGGAGGGAAAGGAATCCTGGTCAGTGGGCTTGATGGCTTGTGTGCGACGTGGGCGCACGCTTGTGGCGAGGGGAGGGAGGGATTGTTTTTCGGGAAAAGGGTATGATGTGGGCGTGGGGCGGGATGAAGGAAGTATTGGTGTTGGTGAGGTATGGATGGGAGGGAAGAAAAGCAATGGAAAGGGTGGAACTTGGCCAATGGGGAGGGAGTCGGATAGAGGGTGAAACTTGAGGACGGGAGGGGATGGAATATTGTTGGGTTGAGGATTGGGGTTTTCTGGTTTCTAGGCGCCGTGCTGTTGATATTGAAAGGAATATACGGGTTGGCATGGTTTTTTGTTGGTTCTATGGTGTTTGATTGTGGATACTGCAAGAAGATATTCGTACCGCAGGTTCAGCATGTATGTCCTTGACTTATTAGATTGTAATAATCTGTTATCTTGTATACCAATGGAGATAAACATGAAACCAGCGATACGGACCGCCAAACAGCCCATGACGTATCCCATCTCAACATAAAGTGCAGGCCTTATCGAAAGCAGGCCCTTGTAGGGAGAATTTCCGTAGTGTTCTTGATACAACGAGCATAGCTAAGACATGAAGAATTCAAAAAGAGCAACATTCCATTATATCGGTATATAAAATACATATAGTTTGGTGGAGTACTCTATCCACAAATTAATGGGAGAGCGGGGAGGGTGAAAAGAAATAAAACAACGTGAGGCGTCAAATCAATTATGATTGTATCTAAAGCCTTTGCTCCCATATAGGTGGGAGCTTAACAGTCTATATACAGAGCTCGGCGCGAAGGAGAGGGCTCCTTCGGCCGAGTCCCAGCCACCTTCCCCCTATACTACCCCCATGCTTGCGATGGGATGGGCGATCCCAATATCGGTTGGATGAGGCTCCTATCAGAGCTCTCGTATGGGCGCGTGCGCATGGGTGATCTGTGTGAGGATTGTGGCTGACTGTACTCGAGCTCGAACGCCGAGGAACGGACATATAGTCTATAACTAGCACTCCTACTCTGCAAGTACATTTCCTACCATCAAAAGAAGCAAAAGAAGAAAGAAAAGAAACCAACCCAAGACTTCTCCAACTCGAAATGACAAGGTTCCTCTAGTCATGATCCCAAAGCAGAGTATATTATCCCAAAAAACTAGCCATTATATACATTTTCTACAAGAAATGGCAAAGTACATCATCCATCCATTCAGAAAACAAAAACCAGTCCCCCAAACTCCAACACGACAAATCCCACAAAAGGATTCAAACTCACAACCCTTTTACCCATATTACCATTCAACTCTATAACCCCAGTTATACATTATACTATTATCCACTTTTTTCAACAAATTCCAACCTCTTTTTATAAAAAAACACCCCTCCTCCTCCTCCCCCTCCTCTCCCTCACTCCCACCGCTAATCCCATTCCAAAAGAGAAAACAACACTCTTAGATTTCGCACATAAGGGCAGGGGCATGGTTTAATGTATGCTCGAGTTTCCATTCAGGATTAAAACACTAGACGAGTCGATACAATAAAGTACTCACGTCGACAAGTAAGAGAATGACCATTATTCTTTGTGTCGCTTTTTTTTTTTCAACGTATTGATACTAGCAGTAGTGAGGGAGGAGGAGGGGGGTTATTTTGTTCGCGAGATTATATCTACACCCCCCCCCCCGTAGAAGTGGAGTAATAGTGTGTAAGAGCATGGCGGTAGTTTTAGGGCACAGTGAGATATGGGGGATGGAATGGATGGTGGATAGGTATTATGTTACTGGTTGGAAGTGAGAAGCCACCAACAAAAGACTTGTTTTGTATATGGCGCACGGTGGAGGGTGCATGATGCAGCTTTGATTCTAGACTGTGAGGGTTTTGTAGGGGAGATGTTTGGGTTGGCTAGTAGGTATTAGGACGTTTAGTCGGTTTTTTTCTTCTTTTTCTTTTTCTTTTTGATTCCTCGTGATCAAGTTTGAATGGGTGGAGCGAAGAGTGTTCAAGGCTGGGTAGGTAGGTAGGTAGGTAGTCCACATTGTCGAGTAGTGGGCGTTACCTTATCATTACGCAAACATGCAAGCGCCGTAGGTACGCAATGCTTAGCTTTTCTCTGTTCAAAGTAAGCTAGTTTCGCAAGGCGCCGGTTGCTGTACAACACAATCAAGTCCGAACAAATTTGTGCCAACACACCCTCTTCGCTCTGCATCTTTGCTGCACTATGTCCTCCACACCGCGCCTGCACGGCGTGTTGCTTTAGACACTATGTATAGAACTCGAATGAGCGCGAATGGATTTCTAGCCCGGGGGGCCTGACAGGACCTGGAGGTCGACTTTTGCGCCCAGAGGGACAAGCGCCCGACGAAACTCGCGGAGAATCCTTCGTGCATTCGGGCCCGGAGTCGGGATGCGGACAAGTATTGTGGCTTTAGAGGAGTTTTTTGTCAATCAGCAATACCATGCTATTTTGTCTGCTTCACCGTTGGCGGACGGCTGTCCTTGCGTTGTCTCGCATTTAGTGCGATGGTGACGTCGGATCAGGATCCTGTATGGGCAGCTGACTAGAGTCCTTTGTGATATGTAGGCAGTTGGCGCCAGGAAGATGTGCTCTTAAGTTGCTCAAGTTGTCTGGGAATCCTTTCGACTTTGAGTGTGAGAGCACATAGCAAAGGTGTCGAGTGGCACGGGCATGTTAGTGTCAAACACAGTGTAGTAAGCTGAGTGCGTGCTGGTTCGATGATTTCTGTTGCAAGGATAGGGAAGAATGCTATTTACCGACGTGGAAGTCA
This sequence comes from Shiraia bambusicola, assembly GCA_028220655.1. NCBI lineage: Eukaryota > Fungi > Ascomycota > Dothideomycetes > Pleosporales > Shiraiaceae > Shiraia > Shiraia bambusicola. The sequence continues at coordinate 701,880 of SSBG01000005.1, read as the reverse complement.
TATGACTATATGTTCTGACTAACAAGAGGATGGATAGATATCTGACAGTGAATTGTGAAGATGACAGGTCAGCATGCCTTGCAATCCTACATCAATATCCTGTCATCATCGCCTGGTAGTAACTTCCAGCTTTGTCAATCTCCGCCTCGGCTCACCTCTATCCGGCATAGGTATGCGATGGTCGAGCTGAGCTTTGCAAAAGATTTTTTTTTCCATCAACAGATAGGTGAGTGCATGTTCCAGGTCTCATGTAGTTGAGATAGAAATGGCTTTCACGCGTATGTAATTTCCCAGGTGATTCTAGACTCTTGGAAGACGTTCGGAGAAGCCGCCATAGTAAATGACCATGCTGCCACTACTTCTGGGGATTAATCAGCAATTCTGAAGCCCAGATGGTTGATGGGCACTGAGCAAAGCGTGGGTGTTAGGGTCTAGGTGGTAGGTGATCCCTGGACGTCTACCCTTGGAATAGGCAATACAAGCAACAAAATGCATCATGCACTTATCATGTCAGACGGATATGCTAGCCATAGCGAAAGTGCTGACACTGCGAAGGATGATGCACGTGGGAGCATAAGCCGTAGTCAGCAATAGCTGCCGTGGTAATAGTGCTTGTGGTGGGATCATATCGTATGCAAAGGAAGATTTAAGGTGTGCATACATTTGCCACATGATAAAGTGCTCGCCTGTTCGGCTGTTCAATCTGCTTCTGAAAAAGGATGCTGCCGTTTGTTGGGTAAGGAATGCTGCGTTGTGAGAGCTTGAAGTTCGATACGATGTCCGAATCTGTCAAGTGCTATCGCAGAACCTGGGTGAATAAACACCCAAGGCATATGGTGATTGGTTCGAGTGAAAAAAAAGATTAGCGAAAAGGGTGTGCTCTTTGCATCTGGATGGCCTGATTCTTTTCGTATTGTACGGTAGGTAATACTAGGGAAACGAATGCGGGTCCGGTAGGTAATGCGATCGAGAAGAGTCCAGAGTTGTGGCAGCGAATGGTACGCTTGCACAGGCTAATGAGGTGCTGAGCGCAGGCCATATTCGAGCTGGTACCCATTCCATGAACTACCGGCCGGACATGGAATACAAAGTCAAGGGCGCATGTCATATGCCAAGGCATACAAGTAGCGCGTGAGACTTTTGCCGAAGCAGAAGTAGATAGGAATGGTTTTGGTCCTTATTATTAATGGACACTTGCAATGTCCTTATTGGTAGGCGCGTATAGAGTCAAGCGGAACAAGGGACAAATGTAACTGGAATCGACTGGAATCGCTATGGAGGGATCAAAAACACCCATGCTCATCCACTCCTGATTTGACAAAAGTAAAAGATGTCTTACTTGAGCGCTTAAAGAGCCAAACAAGGGTCGATTACGGAGTACAATGGTCCAAGAACGAAGCGCGCGCACAGTTGGCTGTTGTAAGTGGTCAAGTAGCCATTAATTAGGAGCTGTCTGATCTTACTGTAGTTAAACTGCGCCGCAGCATGGCATAATGCAGGGGGTAAGGTTTTCTGCCAACAGAGCAGAGTACTCCGTACATACATTGAGTAATCATGAAACTAGGCTTCCCTGTGTACATCTCTGATGTGAGGTGCGCACGTTCCAGACGGGACGGCTTTGCTGGCGTCTGGCGTAGTGATTAGCGGGCACGATAACTAGACACATTTCTCCTTTTGGGAATGAGCGACAGCGTCGACGATGAAGATCAACGGGATCTCCAGTGAGATCCTGGCGTACGCCATGTCTGACAGTCACCACCATGACGCAGGTACAGCGGTGCCAGACATTTGAGGCATTACCTACTCCGTAGGTGCTCCGTAATGCCATCAAAACTTGGTGCCTCCTTCTTCGCGATGCGCAGCGTGCTCCCACAATTAGCGTCAGCGGCGGGTCACGTCGGACCCCCTTCACCTCTTCCCTAAGGGACATGTCACATAATACCTAGGTACCTATTAGGCACCTAAGAGATTTCACTTCGCATCATGCCCAGATGGGTAAAAGACGGCATGATTAAGGCGATCGAGTGCGGCTGAAGCACTCGGTCGCTGATTCAAGCAGGTCATTCTGGCCCTTGGATGACGATTGAAAGGATGTAGATGCAAATGCCGTTGAACAAATCACAAGCGGAGCTCCCGAGCAGAGAGCGAACGCGAGCACAAGCAGCCCAGGAGCGGATGGCTCTAGCCCAAACGCGGGCAGGGTTTGGCGAAACTCTCGAGAGACGCTAGCTTAAGAGGAGCTATCAGAGATTCAAAACGATAGGCTACTGCTTCTGGACTGCACTGCACTGCTCAGGAGTGCTCAGGAGGAACAGCTGCCAAGACGTGCAGACACCAATCTAGGACCCTGGGCCCTGGGGTGCATAGGCTGTAATAGTGTCTGCAGACTGTGCAGCATATATGTTGTAATGGTTTTGGTTTCTGGCGCTGCATGGATGCCTAAGGTATTCATTCCAAGGCAGGGAGGCCCGGCCGAAAAATGACGCGTGTTTGTCGCAAAACAAAGGTAGTTTGCATGATGTGGGCAAGGTACTCCGTAGGTTCACAGCAAATAGGCCAAAAAGGGGATGAGATGCAAAGTTTATATTATTATGATTTGATGCCAGGGACGCAATAACCTAGCCAAGGTAAGTGGATCGGACGGATGAGGCTCAAATCGAGGGCGGCGCCAACGGCTGACGACAAGGCGGTGATTTGAGAAGCAGAAGGACTGCAGTACCGAAACCCACAGCACTGGTCGGGCGCACTCGGTTAAAGATCAAGAGTTCCGGCACAAGGTTGGTGTGGTGGGTGGGCTGGGCCGTGAGTGGGAAAGGCTTTTTTTTCTTTTTTTTTTTT
>SSBG01000005.1:681279-693247 GCA_028220655.1 Shiraia bambusicola | reverse complement strand
AAGCCCCCCTCAGATGTCGACTTTTCTCCAGAGTCGACGCTTCTCGGTTGCGGCTATTACGAGGTCAGGTAGTGCACCCAAGCAGCAAGCATCGTGCCGGCGGCGAGTGGGAGCCAGTGAATGGCCAGCCGCATCTCCCGCCAGTTTGCCAGCCCATCCAGCCAAGACGAGTTTCAGGTAATTAACCTACCTCACCAACCAACCATGCTGCTGGGAAAGCCTGCTCGACGACACAGTGTGCAGTGTGCAGTGTGCACAAAACGCCAGCCGATGGATGGCTTCGATGCGCCTGCTAGCGTTCCCAGCACGCCTTCTGCCGCACAGCAGCTGTCACTCCACTATTGCTGCTCGCCGCCGTTGGGCATGGGCTGTGTGGGCTGTGGGCTGTGGGCTGTGGGCTGTGGGCTGTGGGCTGTGGGCAATGGGCAATGGGCAATGGGCAATGGGCAATGGGCAATGGGCAATGGGCAATGGGCAATGGGTGCTGCACTGCTGCCAACGCTTTCTGAAGTTTGAACTCAAAACCGACGCAGCAATGCCCAGCTCCAGAGTCATGGCATCATCATCACCATCACATCAGCAGCAGCAGCAGCAGACGCGCGTCTTGCGCTTCCACGTGGAGCCCCACCCACCATAAAAGCATACACCCATCTAGGAAGTAATAATACCCAGCAGGTATTACAGTACTCCGTAAAGTATGTATACTCGGTATTAGCATTACCCATGACTAGGTTACCTACATACATACCTACCTACTGTAGGGTCCACCACCATGGCGCTCTGGCCCAAGGCGTATTACTGCCTACACACTTTAGACTTCTTTAGTGACTTGGGTAGGGATACTGTATACATAATGATATTAGCATCTATTGCCAAAGAAATGACATGGCAGCTGTGTAGGACCAGACGCTCAGCTTATTGCGCCTGGGCTGCTTTGGGCCAGACACGTGCCGCAAAGTGCAGGTGCTACATAGATAACTACGGATTACTCGGTAGGCACATATTAATTAGCAGTGGAAAGTTGGAACCCAACCCAATCTAATAATAGGCCTGTCTGCACAAAAGCATGGCACAAAGACCAATAAGGCGATTCGGGGGCCAGGCAGCACTCCCCCGGATGACCATGGATGAGAAACCAAGTGGTGGTGCTTTGTTTTGCTTTGCTTTGCCCTGCTGGCCTGGGTGGATTGATGCAATTCCTATTCATGCCAAATCAATCAACGTGTCCAACAAGGCCCGCCTACTATGTACCTAAGCGCAACCACGCCGCTATTGCCATCCGCTCCATCATGTGCCTCTTCGCAGACATGTTCCTAGTCGGTTTAGCGCCAGCTCGCCAACCCCAAGGCTCAAGGCTCACTCTCTCCACTCCCCTCCGCTAACACCTAATAATGTTGTAGGTACATACTATGTAATCATATTAGTCGCCGAAGCATGGGCCACATGGAGTTGCCATGTAGCCCATCTTTGTCTTCTCTGTCACACACACCCTCCAGTGTCCAACCACCCACCACCAACCACCCTCACGGCACAGTGGTAAGAAGCTTCGTTGGAATCTCCTGCTATTACAGAGTACTACCCCCAAATCTTCTCAGCGCTTCCACTGCAACTGTGCCGCCGTCAAGATCCACATCGGTTGGCACTTGCTCTAGCTGCTAAGGATTCGTTTCGTCGCCATTGTTGTTCTTCTTTCTTTTTCCTTTTTTTGCTTTTTTAACGCCACTAGGGTGGTTTTCTTAACCACCTCTTCAGCGTCTTTGTCTCTCTGTCCAGGTGTCTACGGCTCGGTTTGGGCCAGACCGGGTCGATGCCCCCCTGCTTCCAGGCTTGTTGGCGCCATTGTCTGCGGGCTCCTCACCCTTGGTACTTGGGAAAACAAACGCATTTTTTTTTCTTCATGTCTGTCTCTTGTCGTGCCCGTCAGCCTGGGTCAGTAGAGCCGCATGGACGATGGCACCCGTTAGTCTTTTGGGGGCGGCTCTCTCTCGCTCTCCGTCTCTTCTTTTTTTCTTTTTCTTTTTTTGCCCCCTTCTTCGACCACAATGACTATCAACAAATGGCCGGCGAGGTCGACTCGCAACAATTGTCATCCAACAAAGTGATTTGATCATGGACAAGTCCTTTTACCATCCGGGCCGGCACAAGCGACAGCTAAGCACCTCTGCTGGTCCAAGCCGTCCCGCAAGCCAGCAGACTCCGACAGACGGCCAGCGTGCAGGGTCTGCGTGTGCTACGTGCTTTCACCCCGGCACAGTGCATTGTTATCTGCGGCCCCATGCTCTTCCAAACCGAACTTGAACGGTGTGGTTTAGCATCCATTCGCGCATTGCCTCTGCCGTGCTTCGTCTGCGTTGCCTTAATGTGTTGTAGTGCGTCTGTGAATAGCGCTTCCGTCCGCTCACCTGAGGCTTGCTCTCGTGCCATTGCTCATCTCCCATCCCGATCCAGATCCCCTCACTCCCCTCCCCCCCCCCAAAAAAAAACGCTCGGACAAGTCCCCAATCGCCTGGTTGAGCCCTGGGATTATCTGAAGCCCCCAGTGCGCCAGTCAGCCACGCGAAGCTATCTACCCTTGACACTCTTAGCCCGCCATACATATACATGACGGCTATCTCTCTCCACCTTCCTCGCGGTAACAAAGCCTTTAGTTCATCCCAAGTCCCAGCCCACTCCGCCATCGCTCCTCCAGGGCGTCCAGGTACTGTGAGCTTAACAAGGAGAGAGATCGCCGCTCCATCACGCCTCATACTCCACCATCCATCCACCTTCTCCCACCTCAAGGCTTCTCCCACCCCGTCCAAGGAGTCGCATCGCCATTGTGCAACACCAAACCTCTTCCGCCGCCGCTATAGAGATCGGGGACCTGACACAATCTTTCCTGTCCCAACATCTGCGTTGGGAAATCGACGCCGTACCCAACCTTTTGGATTCACCACTAGTCGGCTTGTAGCCTACCTTTTTGATCGTAGGACGATAATAGCGGGACGGCCATAGAGCAGTACGATTCCTCTCTTTGACCAAGAACCATTCCCTTCATAGCCAGTACCACCGCCTCAGTCGCACCACGTCTGCACTACCAGGAGACCGGGCTCTACCGAACGCTCTTTCTTGAACAGAGCCACTGTTTCACAGTCATCTGCTTTTGCTACCTTGTACGCCCTTCTCTTTCGACTTGCGACGACCAGCGCCACTGATCTTGTGCAGTGACTGAGACTTTGTCAGAAGATTCCAGGAGAGGTGTGCATTACTCACAACCACTGCCCATCTGAACCAAGCGCCGGTACCGTTGGTAGAACGGTTCGTCGAACGCGGCGGCAAATTTGAAGGACTCGGAGGACTCGGAGCGAGCATTCAATCATTCACTCTCTTGGGCCGCAGAAGACTAGGTCGGGAACACCGTCGTCAAGTTTCCCAGGCTGAGCGGGCACTTGTGTCCGACAAACACCTTTTCACAAGATCCCTTCTCCTCCACTGCCTGCAGTACATCAGCATTTTGCCCCTCTTACGCGGAGCTACCCTCCCAACACTGTTCAAATTACGCCTTTGAGCAACCGAATCCGACACTTACGGCCCTGTCTTTTAAGATCAATATCAGCCTAGACGTGTGGTTTGTATTGGTCGGGCGCACAGTTGACCACTCGGCCAATTTCCAGCATCACAGCTGTATCCTCTTCCTCACCTACCTTTATTCGCAGCTGGGGTAGGTCATCAGGACCTAACCGCGACACAACCGTCAACGTGGCTGCTGCCGTGGCTCACCCTGCTTCAATGCATCCTGGGTCTGGCCCGATGGGTGCACCTCCAAGCTTTTCACAACGGAGACCTCACGCAGCGCAACTAGGTAACTTTGAACTGCCTCCACCGCCGATGCACAAATATCCCTTCTCCAATACTGTCACAGCATCACAATCGTCACAAGCCCCAACAACCATTGCTAGCGTTGGCAACCTCCTCACTCCACCAAATACTCTCCACGGTGACGCGCTCAGCTCCTCTGGAGTTTCCACAAGCAGTGCTCATCCAACAACCATGGCCTACTCAAACGGTAGCTACATGTATTCCCCATCGACGCAGGGGTCGACACACTACGGTTACCCATCTACCCATCAGCAGCAGCAGCAGCAGCAGCAGCAGCAACAACAGCAGCAAAACCAATATGGTCAACCCCGTGGAGGTATGTTCGCTCAACTGCGCACTGATCACCATTTCCATTCGCAAAACTCACCACGACAAGGGCTGAACCCACCACCGTACGAGATGAATCAGCAACTACCACCATTTACGCCATCATCGAATGCGTCGAGTATGCCCTCAATGTCAGCACAGCATTCGTCACATCATATGATGAGCGCCCATGCACAGACGCCTGTATCTTCGTCAGCTCCTCAACAGTCACCTGCTCTGGCTCAAGAAGGCTTCAGGCAGCCACATCCTCCTACGCCAACTTACAATTACCAGCCCACTGGAACACCACAGCACTCCAACTTTCCCTACTCGACCGGTCCGTCACCCACCTTGAGCCATCAGCAGAGCCCCATCAGCGCCGGAGGCTCCATGCCCAGAATGTCGCCTGCCGTATCGCAAGGTTCCATGCCATCCCTCCCGTCCAACAATTCTGCTCATTCACCCTATCCGTATCAGCGAACACAGTCAGCATATCAGCCGGGCCCAGCTCCTGTTTTTTCCAACGTGCAAAATCCCAATGGACAGCTTTCTTTGGTCGGGGTACATCCTGGCATGATGCCAGCATTCAACAGTGGACATGCGGCGGCTATGCCTCACTTTTTAGGCCATCCATCACACCAGCAACAAGCAACCAACGACCGACCTTTCAAGTGCGATCAATGCCCACAGAGCTTCAATAGGAATCACGACCTGAAGCGACACAAGCGTATCCATCTGGCGGTCAAGCCTTTCCCTTGCAGCCACTGCGACAAGAGCTTTTCTCGCAAAGATGCTCTCAAGGTATGTTTAGAAGTTTTTTTTAACAAGTCCCGACAGATTTTAATTCCCTTTTTTTTTCCCCGAGACATACTAACAATCCTTACAGCGCCATATTCTTGTCAAAGGCTGCGGCAAAGTCGCAGCTTCTGGCGACGAAATCAAGCGTGAAAGCGGCTCACCAGATCACAAGTCTGACCCCATTGATTCGAAATCTGCACTCTCGAGTCACGCATAACTTTGTTCATGTCTTTTACTCTTTTACCCCGCTTCTTCTTTTTTTTTTCATTTCTCTGTATTAAATACCTTTTTTTATTTGGGTTATACGGCCAAAGGTTTGGAATGTTAATCCCTAAGCCTATTCTTTTGCTGCAAGTATTAGGCTACGATTCTCACGTTTGATGTTTGTTGTTCATTGTTGATTTTGCTGGATTACCCTGGGATAGGCATTGGTGGACATACTTAAGCTGGCGTTGTACATGGTCAGGGCATCGCATATTATTTGGTCTTTTGATTGTTTCGAGTTTTTTTTTTCGGTATTTTGGCTGGAGGATATACCTTTTGCATGGGTCTAAAGGGGGTGATGTATCAGGTATGCGTAGTGAGTCGGTTCTGGTTCTTATCTAGGTATTGAGTGTCTCAGCAGCAGTGGCACAGGTATGGTGTTTCAAGGATTGGACGGGGTTTGGGATGTCAAGGATACTACACAGTATAGCGGGCTACCGTTCATTCGCAGAGCATTCATTCGGCGTGTATCAGACCTGCAGGGCATCAGCGCGGGGTGGGCAAAGGGAACTCAGTATTGAGGGGGAAATCCACAAATAAGGTGCTACTACCCATACCCAATACCATGATTACGTGTTGTTGATAGTGCGATTTTCGTGCCCCATAACAAATCCAATACATATTGAGTAATGGGCCCAGTACAAGTATAGTCTGGAAAATGTCGCTGGCCAAAAAGTGCGGCCCAAGAGGCTGCAGTGGAATCCACAAGGAGCAGAGGCTGCGTTAAGGTTATTGTGAGCGCGGCTACGTGCAGACAGTCGGTAACAGGGCCCAGGGCGTCGGGTGGCGACAAGACGGCATGTTCCTTGTCCTTCTTGGGGGCAGAACGCGCATCGACGTTTGGTGGCTTCAACTTCACGACATCCATGGATGCCATGGCTTCCTCGTCTCATCTCATGTAGGCTTGGAGGATAACACGCCATGGCCATAAAGATTCCCTACATTTGCTGATATCAAGCCATAGATGCGCTACATTGCGGGTGCGTCTGTCCTTGCTGGTTCGCCTCTGCTTTCGTCTCTTCTGGTCTTTCTCCTTGCATTCGCCATATATATATATTGTCATTGCCAACTCTCCAGGGAGGCGAGCCAAACTACATTACCTTATTAGTTGTCTCCTTCCCAAGGTGTTCTTTCGTGGACAAAGAAGAAGCCATCCATGGACTGTTATAACTATCCATCGCAAGCCGCCAGGGAAGAAGGGTTTTGACAGACACGCAAGGAGAACCCGAACCATACGCAAAGCCATGACTTGTTAGAATGTAGGCGACATGAACAAAGCTAGGAGGCAGAAGTGATTGTAAAAGATGCATGGTGGGTATTAATACCGCATTTCTCAAGTTCTCTGAGCAACCCATTCATTCCATCCGTCTCGATTTGGGACACAACAAAACACGCTTCTGCTCTCGCATGTTACTGGGCACATTTATCCACTGGAACATGGTCTTTGCATGTCAGATTAGATAGGTAATATCGCACATGCCCTCCTGATTGCGAGGCCAGTTACCGCTTCTGGCCGAGTCGAGGGAGCTCCTGCCGTCCATTGTTTGCACACCTGCAGCGTGCCTTCCTTCCCTGCATCAACTCCCCGTCTGTGCGCAACCTCACCGTTTCCTAGCATTACTTCCCCAACGCCCAATACAACTCCAACCCAGGCATTGTACGCGTTTCCAACACTTGTTAGCTTTTTTGGTCTGCAAGTAGATTTTCTTGCCATAATAGCACAGCTTGCCGCCCTTCCCTTACCGGCTCTTTCTGTCAAGACTCGCCGACATCAGGGCGTTTGGCCGTCTCCTTGTCAACAGCATATAAACAACAATAACACCAACAACAACAACAACACAAGGCATAACGCGATGAAATTAGTCTGAGGTGCCATCGCAGGGACCATTATAGCCGGGGTAACCTTTCGCCTGCTGGCTCTGAGTGCATCACTTATACACTCCACTTATCAAACACTCTCACATCTTAACTACTTCCGCCAGCACCAGCACTTCTGTGTGGCCACCCGGTCAACACCCCAAGAATATTTTGCTGCTGCATACCATGGACTCTGGCCACCACGGTCGCCCTCCAACTCGGCGCCGTGCTCTTGCAGACGGCTCGTCCCGTGCGAATGAGAGCTCACAGACACATCATAGAGGCGACAAACACGGCCAGGAAGACCACATGTCGTCCTCTCCACCAAGGCCGCTGCCCCACAACGAGTCAATCGTACCAAATGGCTCACTAGCCGTGCGACACGAGCAACACCCGTCGCCCGAGAACAAGCGCCTGTCTGCAGTTGTCACTCAAGAGGCTCGCCCCCACAACTCCAAACGCGACTCTGAAGTATCCAATGCTAGCACTAATACATCCACTAATCATCGTCGCCGCAAGACTCAGATTGGCCCCTGGCAATTGGGCAAGACGATTGGACGTGGAGGTTGTTCTCGTGTACGACTAGTGCGACATAGTGCCACTGGGCAGTATGGCGCTGCAAAGATTATATCAAAAGCCACGGCAGAGAAGGTTCGCGCACTCAGCTTGGCCAACCTCATTCAAAGCGCTGAGCAGGATCCTACCATGCATCCGGATGGCAACGTCATCCCCTTTGGCTTGGAGCGTGAGATCTGCATCATGAAGTTGCTTGATCATCCCAACATTGTCCGTCTCTATGATATATGGGAAAATCGCAACGAGCTGTAAGTCGACAACATTGCTCCACTTGAAAGGAGTTGGCAACTGACATTTGCCAGCTATCTTATCATGGAATTCGTCGAAGGCGGTGAGCTTTTCAACTATATCCACGAGCAAGGTGGTTTGATCGAGATCCACGTCGTACATATTTTCCGACAGATTGTCGCAGCTCTGATATACTGCCATCGAATTAACATTCATCACCGCGACCTGAAGCCAGAAAATATCCTGCTTGACCGGGAGACAATGACTGTCAAGCTTGTCGATTTCGGCATGGCAGCATTACAGCCTGTTGGCAAGAAGCTTACTACACCTTGTGGAAGCCCCCACTATGCGGCGCCTGAAGTCATTAAGACGATATCATATGATGGAGCAAAGGCTGATGTCTGGAGCTGCGGTGTCATTCTGTTTGTCCTTTTGACAGGCACGCCTCCCTTCAACTATTCGGGAGAAGACAGACACTTGAAGGATCTTTTCCGGGACATCCAGTTGGCAAAATACGTTCTACCCGATAATTTATCCCCTGAAGCAAAAGATCTTATTCGAAGAATTCTGATAGCAGACCCGAGGCGTCGGATAGGTTTGGATGACATCTGGCATCATCCATTCTTGAAGAAATATCAGCAAGAACTAAACTTTGTTGGGAAATTTGCCTGCCAGGATCATTGGACGGGACCGCTGCCGTCTATCGCCGAGTGGAAGACTTTGGAGCGAACTACTATTGATCGAGAGATATTACGATATCTTCGCACGCTGTGGCATAGTGAGAAGGAGGAAGTTCTGGTCCAGCGTCTGATGAGTCGAGAGTAAGCTTTTCAGCAACTCATCAATTCGTTTAGTGGAACTAACACGCACATCAGAGCCAACCAAGAGAAGTACTTCTATTCGGCACTGCTGAAATACCAAAACGATCAACTCGAAAACTATCAGCCGAGTGCACACCATGCGGTAGCCAAATCTGACAGTGACTATCACCATAATGCGCGTCCCTCGCCTACACGTCAAGACCTTGAAAGACTACCGCCAAAGGTTCACAAAAGGTCTGAATCGGGCTACTCAATTCTCAACGATGAGCATTTGTACTCCAAGCATAGCTTCTATGAGTCACCCCCTTCAGAAGCCAGCTATGATCCATTCCGGGCATCGAAGCAGCCTATAGTACCGGTTCATGGCTCTGCCAACAACAATATCACGATCCACCGCGGCAAGAGCGACAGTAGTGCGGGCCGCAAGATTCCGCCAGCCACGGCAAGTTCTCTGCGCGTGCAAGCCCTGCGCAACAACTCTAAGCGCAGCTCCGCAGCCGTTTCACGTGTCTCTTCAAATAGAAGCACCCCTTCTCATCGCCGCTCCATGTCTGTCAGACAAAGGTCCATGTCACGTTCGTCTCTTGCGAGCTCCCACTGGCCAAGCAGTCCCCCAATTGTTGTTGCTCGCTCAAGTGGGCTTGGACGACGGGGTGTAAGCTTCTCGCATCTTCGTGATCGCCGCTCTTCTGTAGCAACCACTAGTACGGTTGACTACAGCGCTATGGCATACATTTCTGAAGAAAACACCCCAGTACACAGGCCACATACTTCGATTGGCTCCTATGGCTCTTCTCTGTACGCTCCGTCTAGCCGCTCCAGCACCCAACATCTACCACCAGCATACAGAGCGAAGCTGAGGATTCCCGCGACACCCGAGATCCCACGCCTGAAGTTGAGAAAGCCAGAGAGCCCCAGCAAGTATATTCAGAGTGAAGTCAGGAAAGTCAGCACGGAACTGAGCAAAGTGATGGAGGAAGCATTCAATCGCTCGTCAATCTGCTCTAGTGTTAGAACTGCTGGCACAGATCGTAACGACCTTGTCCAGTATGATACGCCCCCTACCTCTTTCTCAAACAGGGACTCGGGAGGCAGCTCATTCGTCACTTTGAATACCAAGTCAACCATTGCTCAACGACCACTTCCTCCTCTTCCGACGGAAACGCCAAACACTTTCTTGCAGCGTAAGCTGGCAGAGACTCGTGCTGAGATTGCTCAGCGACTTGTTGAAGAGGGCAGCAACACTGATCATTACAATGAGGTTCTCGAGAATCTGGATCGTCTGCTGCTACCGGTCGCAACCAACAAGCGTGTTGTTTCAGCTCCTGCAAAATCTCCGGAGCACCCGACGCCTTTGCATGTTATTCCAGAGGAGAAGTCTGACGGTGCAGACATGTCAGAACATCCCTATAGCTCCCACTATAGAGCTGTGACTGATCCCATTAGGCCTCGATGTCAGCCTGTGGGAACGACTACTGATCATTATACGATTAGACTTGTCGATGAATCTCCTACACGTGTAGCTCCACTGAATATCCGCAAGCGAAGCGGCGTCGGTGTATCCTCGAAGGCTGTTGACGAAGCTGCACAAACAAATTTGCATAATCAAGGAGCGAATCTTACCGTTCGACCTTACCAAGATGTGAAAGAAGACTTGCTTGCTGCACAAATCAACGAAGCATCCCCAGCTGTGGAGAACAAGGAAGCTACCGTGAAGAAAAAGAAGTCGTTGTGGTTCCGGCGGAACACAGAGGAGAAGGATCGTGATCACGAGAGCAAGGAAAATGTGGAAAAAAAGAAGCCAGCTACCGGTTTGCTACAGATTCCTGAGACATGGCAAGGAATGGAAAATCGTATGAAGAATGCTCCTTGCCCACCAAGTGTCGCATTTGCGCATGATACAAAAATTTCGGATGAGAGCGAATTTCCCATGCGTACCAATAGTGCGCCTGCTGCTAAGAGCGACGACGCACCACGAAAGGGACTATTTGGCTTCTTTGGGAAGAAAAACAAGGATGACAAGAGCAAAAAGCCTCTTGAGCTTGGTGGTATGATAATGAAATATCCCGCATACACGCTACAATATACTGATATGTGCTTGCAAAGTTAATCACAGCACTTCCTCCATCTTATCGGGCTTCGATCTTGGTCCAGAGAATGGTAGCGACACTGTGCCTCGCACCGGTCCTCCTGAGATGCAACTGAACTGGCTGTCTCGCTTCTTGCATATCAAGCCTGCTAGCAAAACGCTTTGCTTTCAAATTGGCCGAGGCAAGGCTCGACAAGACCTTGTGCGTTTGTTGCGCGATTGGCAGCGGTTCGGTGTTCGCGACGTCACGTTTGATCGAGAGACCAATGTCATCAATGCCCGTATTGACAAGCATAATCGTACGTATATTTCTCAAACTTTCTCGAATTTTGTTTTTAGCGAATGGCGCGTGCAAGACTGGCGGTTTGAGGTAGAAGTCTTGGACATGGAGATGGTTTTGCGATGTAATTCTGCGTTCCATTTGATGAAGGCTATGCTGACTTGAGTGTACCACAGATCTCAAAATTAAGCCAGTATCTTTCGTTATTGAGCTCTACGTTGTTCTCGAGCATGGTCGCCGTGCCAATCTCTGCCTAGTCCGCTTCACCCAAACTCGTGGCGCTGCTTCCAGCTTCCGCAAAGTCGTCGACATTGTCGAAGACGTTTGCAGGACTCGCTCCATGCTGGTCGAAGATGAAGGCAAGAAGATTGGCATGATGGAAGTCTTGGACTAGCAGCAGCGAGACTTCATATTGTCCAACTGCGCGTCTCGTCACTCAAAGTGAAAAAAAAAGAAACCCGCCTCCCCCGCTCTAGTTTGGAGTGCCATGAAAACTGGATTCGGCGGAGTTACATTATGACTTCTTAGATTGCTTGCTTACGACGAGGCTTTCAAAAAAACAAATATCGACGGATTAATGTTGGCTACTTTGCACACGATACCCACCACTTTTTTTTCTCGCCAAGCAGCCCTTCAACGAATTACACCCAAAAAACAACACTTTTTTACGAATAATAGCACGTCTGCTCATCCAGCCTTGTGTTTTTTTTTTGTTACGAAAACCCCCTCTACCCAATTACGTCACGACACTCCTTTGGAAGAAACGACTTGATATGAAAAGAAGAGAAAAGCATGATCACCTTACTTGCTTGCCCCTTTAAAGAACAATAATCCCCCTCTAATGATGAAGATGATGACGATACGTACTCTCTCTCTCTCTCTCTCTCTCTC
>SSBG01000005.1:630109-655581 GCA_028220655.1 Shiraia bambusicola | reverse complement strand
AACAAAAAAAAAAAAAAAAAAAAAAAAAAAACCCCTTACACTGATCAAACGCACTAGTTACGCGATTTTTTTTTTCAAGTGAGTAGTTGGACGAGCAGTTATTATTCTAATTAGTTAACTAACTAGTGTAACTATTTAGTCTCTTGGCAAGAAACGTCCATGTATGCTGCATGTAGGTAGTATTACACTACTCCGTAGGTCATAGTAATTACACCAATTTTTGGTACAAGAAATAGCCACTATTAGACACTTTAGCTAAATAGAAAACATACTATATATCTACCAACCTAGCTTAACTAGTTATACAAAGTAATAACTAACTAACTAGTTATAACTACCTAATTATGCTAGTTACTCTTAGATTTGTCAGAGAGACCTTAGCAGCATGCCAGGTATAAAAAAGTAAATAGGTATTAGCAATAGGCAGGTATCGGAAAGAGTTCTTGGGTCTCTTTTTATTATCCTGTTTTGATTGAATCCACTTTTTGTCTTTGTTGGGCTTATTTATAGCAGTGTGTAGTGTGTTGTGTGTGTGTGTGTGTGTGTGTGTGTGTGTGTGTGTGTGTGTGTGTGTCTGTGTGTGTCTGTGTGTAGGGGTTAGCATTGTACTTGCCTACATGGAAAGATTAGGAAGAATCTTCCTGCACTCCCGAGATCTCTATATATAGCTTTTCTGGCAGGAATCGATTATGCGGGTAGGTTTTGGGTGGGGGGAGGGGGGTGGAAGAGTTTTTTTTTTTTTTTTTTTCCTTGATCCTGGACACTTGCAGTTTGTGTGTAACGGGATTTACTGGGTCTTTTGTGGCACTGTGTTGTGTTTTTGGAGGTTTGTGGAACGATGGGTTTTGCTTGGTTGTTGGTTGGGAGTGATTGGCTTGAGTCATGGTTTTTTCTTTCTTCTTTTTTTTTTTCAATCAAGATGTGTGATGTTTTGAGGTGGCTTTTTGGCAACGGTTGGAATGATAGGTAGCTGAGGGATGGTTATGACGTACGAAGGGTGTGATGTGTTATTATTTGATTTCATGAGATAGAGTGGTTTGTGTAGCGGAGAAACGGTTAGCTATTCGTCGTGAGGGTTTCGAGCTTGGTGCTACTTCTTAAGTGGTTGTTGTAGTAGATGTGATAACGCAACGACCTTCACTGCGACTTTTGATCAAAGTGCTCTGCCTCCATTAGTGAGATACGTCGAATATGCTACGCCTCGCATTTAATAAGTGCCACGCGTGCCGCACTGTACTACTGTACTGCGCCCTCAAGCCCTGGGAAAAAGGCTGGATTGCCCGCTTCGAAAAGGCTGAGCACAACGTGGAAGGTTCTTGTATCAGTCGCTCAGAGGTTTAAAGGATCAATCTCCTCTTAACCAAGTCGGCAAGAATCCTTTTCTGCTTGTTTTGTCCTGAGGCGACCTTGCCGGAGAAATCATGGCACTCATCCATGTCCTCACGACTTTCCACATGATCGACGTTGCTTGTACTCGGCTATTCCTCAATACCACATCTTCTTCCATATACCCCAATAGCATTAATACTATAAACTGGTCAAAAGAGTCTGTTATCGAGCTCTCTGCTCTGTTTTCGGCTCTTCTATGTTGTATCATCCGTGTCGCTTGGCCCCACTTCCATAAGTGGATGAATGCCTAGGTAGGTGCATGGCCCCCAAATGTACGCTTGATCCTCCATGTAACTTGTACTGTAGGGACTAAACAAAATGGGCGTCTTTAGATGAAGTAGAGTTTGGTTCCAATTACTTCCACCAATCAAACCTTGGAAAAGTAATTGCGATGAGATACGAAGGAAACAGCGGGAAGAATACCCTAGATTAGAACTTAGAAGGGGAGGATTTAGATACCAGCTATTAGAGTTGATTACAAGGCAACGGACAGCTATTCAGTTATCGCTATCAAAATTATCAATTTGCTCCTCCTGCGCCTTTTGGAAGTGTTGAATAATATAACCCTTAAAGTTGTGCTCACATACTGACAGCCATTGTTACAATTCACCTTCCAGATGTATCGCTCCGAGGACCACACTATTTGCAAGAAAGGCTGCTTCTTGAGGCCAAAGAACTCCATAAGAAGAGGATGCCTACCAACAGCACCAGTATAAGACGTTACCGGGATAACTACCATGTATCGAAGAAAGCAACCCAAGCCATTTAAAGGCGTTGAAACGGAATTATCAATAATAGTAGTCGAGAAGGGGTTCCTATGGTAATTAGAAGTGGCGCATGTGGCCTTAGTGACTACCTATATAAAGTAGTCAACACCCCTGCGTGCTCGACAATCACTACCTAACTTTTCCAAGAGGCACGCTTCAAATCTACCCAAGAGCAGGTAGCCGTTTTTAAATGCAAATCTATAGCTTCCCGATAACAAGTATCCTACGGTGATGAGCGCAGGGTACAATTGGCGCAACAAGCTTTTATGTGCTCACATGACGTGTTACTCTAGATTCTAATAGCCATGCAGCCTTATCGCTTCTCGGGGAATTCGCCTTTTGTTCCGCATATTACTGCCTGTACACCTCTTTCCCATCTAGTCTTCCCACGCCGACGCTACTCGTGACCCCGCAATAATCTGCAGTGGGCAGGCCTGGCGATTTGAGGCCCCGTGGACATCTAGTCTGGCCATACGAAAGGTGTGACGGCATTGGAGCCTCACACCCTTGAACTAGTGTAAGCTTCAGACACTTCTTCCGTCAGCGCGCATTAGAGCTGAAATGACATTTTTAACAAAAGAAGACTTGGTATCATACTTCACTCCTCTACCCAATCTCCTAAAAACATACCATATACGTTATCCACAAAAGCAATCCACCTAACATCCCACTTATTAAAACCATACCAAACACCACGCTGCCCCTCTCTCTCCGATCCTCACGCCTAATAACCCCATCCTTGTACTAGTAGTTTCCAAACACGGAAGCACCAAAATTCACCATGCTATCATATACATATCACATCATCATCATCAATTTAATAAAATGGTCCTAATTCTCCCTTTTGTATAGAGGTAAATAATACTAATCCAAATTCACCCTTTACTCCCCCTCAAAACTCCCAAATGCCCCCATCCCCGCCGCTCCAGTCTCCACCACTCCAATCAAACCACCCCCCGCCCGCACCCACATCGCCCCCAGACCCGTCCTGCTCTCCGCAATCCGCAGTGGCAGTAGGATCATACCCCCAACAAGCATTTGGATCCTGCTGCGGTTGCTGCTGTTGTTGCGGTTGTGGTTGTTGTTGTTGTTGAATCTGCCAAGTATCATATTTGGGAGCCTTTTGCTTATCGATTTGTTTCTTGATTTGTTTTCCTAGGAATTTCATGGCTTGTTGGGTTTTGCTGGGTTTGTCGCTTGGGGAAGATGACGTGGAGGAGAAGAAGCCTCGGTCGGTGGGGGTTGGGGGTTCCGGGGAGGCGTTGGAGAGTGAGGGGGTGGGGTTGGGATAGGGTTCTTGGGGGTAGGGGTTGGGTGGGTATTGGGTGAAGGTTGGTTGTGGTGGTTGTTGTTGGGCTTGTTGTTGTTGTTGGAAAGGTTGGGGTTGCGGTGGAGGAGCCGTTTGGTTGGCTGGGTGGTAGGAGTAGTAATCGTTTGCTGCCATTTTGAATAGATTGTACTTGAAGAATAGGTATTCAAATTGAGAAGATTAGGTGTTGGGCTTTGACGAAACAAAGTGATTTGATGGAGATGAAACGAATACTTTTTTTTTTTGGAAATCAGGGTCTTTCTAACTCTTATATCTTCATTTCACATCTATGTGTATTCAGAGATCATCTTGCGTACTCGCAGCATGTTTCTACATTGGTATATGCTTCTCGCGATCTCTTTTCCTAATTCGGTAAGCCGCGACTCGCTTGTTTCCCGATTCGGAGAGAGCGGGACAGATCAGTGTACCTGCATTACCACATGGCTGGGTTACAACCAATGATTTTGAGATGTGGTGATTTCAAGCTTCATCAGTCTTAATTACCAGAGCTTGGACGGGGTAAGCATGTGGTGGCAAGGCTGAGGAGTAGTAGTTGGGGTTGGGTGTGTGATCATCGTTCGCGAAAGTCAAGCCTCTCCATAAGAGGATCCTTGTTGCGATAGCGGTATGATTCTTCTGAACAATTGGCGGGATATTCCTACCATGAGTCAAAGCCTGCATACATGAAGACTCGCGTTGTCTTGATTAACAAGGTAGTAGAGACTGTGCTTATTTCTGGTGTGCCTAATAGCCACCGCTGGACTAACGATATCTATTGTCGTGCTCTAGTCAACAGCTTCTGCATTGCTAAACTAAGCATATCGATCGAGGAGTCAACAAGTAGTCAGTCATCCAGAAGATGACGTATCTCCATTTTTATACTTTGTACACTATGAAGCTCGCCAGTATAATACCACGTGACATGCTCTACACCACACCTACACCACACCTTCAACCGCACATCTCAACCTCAACAATCCTTCCACCCCTCGTAGGCAGCCCACCGACAAACCCACTCGTACAAACATAAAACCTACCCCTCCCCTTCCCCCTCCCAAACGCCACCGCCGTAGCGCCCGCAAGATCCCCTCCCTCCACCAACGTCTCCACCCCCCCATCCACACTCACCCGCTGCACCGTACCTTCCAAAGGCCGAGCAAGAACAACCCGCCCATCTCTCCCCACCGCAAAGTCATCAGGTCCACTAACCTCTTCCCCTTGTGCAAAAACATCAAATCTGCTCAGTGCTCGACCCGTCCTCGCATCTACACGCACGCGCCCCAGAAGATTTAAAACCGTGTTTGAATAATACACTATGCCAGGACATGGAATTTTGAGCCCATTTACACCTAATCGCAACGCTGAGCTGCTAGAATTCAATCCAAGTGTCGAGTCTTGTAGTATGATGCTACTCACTCGCGTCTGTGTATCTAGGCGCACAATGTTCCCTGCAGAACTATCTGCGAGTAAAAGCGTGGAGGGACTTAGTGCTGCGATGCCATTGATGATTTGTATCCGCGGTAAGTCTGCAATCTTGGAAATGTGCGCTGCGCGATTAAGCGGGGAGATGTCGAGGGTATAGACTGAAAAACTTCCTAGGACGGGGGTGGTGGGTGGGACTATTGATCCGACAGCGATGGCGAAGACGTCGGGTCGTAGTTCTGAGATGCCTAGGACGGCGTTCGAGGTGGCGAATGAAGCAACTAGACGAGGGGTTGCAGGGTTTTGGAAGGGATCAAGTATGTGCACTTCAGCGCGGCCTACGATAGTGACAAGGAGGGAGCCGTTGCGTGTGGAGGCGATGTTTTCGAGCCATGTCGGGTTGGGGAACTCGTAGAGTATGCGGGCTTTTGTTGCTAGGATAGGGACCGCAAAGGTGAGGAAAGAAGATACGAGGAGAAACCTCATCGTATACTGAAAGCAAATTGGAGGGATAGAACTGTGAGTAAAGGGGACGGTTATTTCTTAGCAGAAAAACTCAGCGTGTCTGCTGTGACATGCTTGTATTGGGTGAGTTGCAAGGCATTCTTTTATATATGCTCAAGTACTACGATTAACTGTGCGTCGTTTTGCTTAGGACACGGCAATTTGTACCTGGTCGTACCCTGGCAGAAGGCGACATGTCACCCAAGGCTTAATATACTGAATCCGGTTTTGAACAGTGTTGGTTCAACAGCCGTGGTGAGGCTGTGCAATCTATCTAAGTCTTCAGTGTATAACAAGGTACCTGCTTAACCTAATCAGGCGCTTGTATTGAAACTCCTACTTGCCCCATAGAAAGAACGTAAGCACGCAGTCAAATGTGAAGTTGAAGGTAGGTGCGACGTGACACGAAAAGTGAGACTAATAACTCGTATTTCCAAGCCGCTTAAGCCCATGAAATTTTGGAAATCAACTAGGAAGATCGAAATAGTGGCGAGTGCAAAGTCGCCATGCGGACGATGGGATGGTAATATTGAAAAGAACGCCCCCTAGACTTGGGTCGAAGCCCCGCTAGACGGAAATGCCGCTCTCTACAATAAATACCGAAAGATCAAACAAAAGCTGGGAACCACTTTTATAGGTAGTAATACTGCGGAGAAGGGCTTAAAATCCGACAGCCAACATGAGGCCGTAGCCCACGGTGACGATTACGAAAAATGTGATGATTGATGCAGGTATACCGCGCGTCAGGAAGTGCTTGACCTCGAGGTATCGCTGACCTGTTCGTTGGTCCTCCATCATAATGGCAGCTGTTCAATGTTAGCACAAATCTTGTTAGAAGCTTCCAAAGTCACTTACTCATATTTGGAAATCCGCTAGTTGGCAGTCCCATGGCACCGGATGCCATCAGGACTGCACCCATGACCAGGAGGTTTGGATGTGGTTCCGGCATCTGCTGGCCAACTTGCTGTACGAGAGGAAGCACAATGAGCGCTGCGACCGTATGACTGATGAACGTTGCGACAACGAGAATCAAAGCTGCAAAGATGACGAGCACACTATACAAGCTCATGCCTTCGACACCCTCGGTGATAGACTGTGCCATGGTATGTAACAGTCCAGATGAATTCACAGACTTTCCAAGCGCAAGGCCACCAGCTGCGAGAATGATGATTGTCCACAGGAAATTGTTGAAGTCTTCTTTCGTAAGGATACCAGTACCGAAGAACAAAACGATGGGGATGATGGCGACAACGCCCATGTCTCCAAAGATATGTTCGAGCTGATGACTGACACACCAAAGAATAATAGTGATGATGGTGACAACACTAATAAACCATTGAACGCCGGTAAACTTGTCTTTGAGAGGGCGGATGGGAACAATGGTTGTGTTGCGGCCAGGTTGGAAGGTCACAAGGAGCAAAGCCCATATCAAAAGGATGGAGATGATGCAAACTGGTAGTGCGATGAAGAACCAGACACCCCATGATGGTTCAGGGGTCATATTCTGCAGGGCGATTAGGTTTTGAGGTGATGCAATAGGTGATGCTGCACCGCCAATATTTGAAGATAGCGCAATTCCCAGCAGCAGGGCTTTGGTCATATCCGAGTCGGCAGCAAGATTGCGAAGGATTGGCTTTGATTGTTAGTGTGGACACTGGCTTGGTTTTACAAAAGTCTTACCTGAATTATGGAGAAGCAGAGGACAGGTGCTGCGACATTGCTAATCCACATACTTGCAAACATAGCGACAAACATGTTGGTGAGCAAGACGGTCCTTGGCTTTGTCCCAGCCTTGCTCAAGACGAACGTAGCCATCATTTTGGCGATATTGTACTTGGACAAAGCAGCAGCGATGGTGAAGCCGCCGAGAAGAAGCATAATGACGGGGGTCCACATGGCAGAGAAGACATAGCTTGCAGCCTGCTTCGAGTTCAGTCGTTGATGGGGCTTAGTGTCACTGCGGACAACGTCAAGGGTGACGGCCAAGAACGGTACGAGCAGTGATGTAACAAACAGAGGAATGGCCTGCAAATGTTAGCGCTGCGTATATCGTCTTCTTCCTATTGCATACCTCCGTAGCCCATAATAGACTGACAAAGACCACCATGGCCAAGCAATTTTGCTGCTCTGGCTTCTTCATTATAGGGACCAAAAGCAAGACTGCAAAAACTGCTATGCAAGCTAATAGCATCCAGAAGGCCTTGCTCAGAAGCCACTGTGGACATCGGTATCGTCCAATCGGCGTGACCACCTCCTTGACATCTGGCTCGACATCATCTCCTTGCCGCCTAACCTTCCCGCCTGTGGTGTCTCGTCCTAGCAAGGTCTGGGTCATACCGATATTTGCTGCCTGTGCTTTTCGTTCGATTCCAATCATTTCTCGCCAGACTGTATTTCTCTCCCATACTACGTGTTCACGCAGATGCAGCCTCAGTTCGCGTTTGGCTTCAGCTATATCACCCTTGGTACAAAGGTGCGCATATGCGGCTTCGATGCGATCGAGATTTTGTGACAGCCTGTCCATGGCGCCTTGCTGAAATGGGTGGGCTAGATAGACATATTTGTTTAGATAGAAACTTTTCAGCTTTCTGTCGAGGATCTTGTCGTATTTTTTGAGCACCTTTTCGAAACCAGACTTGTTCAATTGGATAAAGGATCGCAATTCGCACAGGGAGACGTAGACGCTGACGGCACGCTTTTTGAGCGATACACCCTCGTCGTAGAGTGCTGAAAAAGCCATGTCATTATAGTCCTCAAAAGCCATGCTTGTTCTCCGTCGTGATGACGCCCAACCAATTGAAGCTGCCATGTCTTCATTGGACTGAGTTTGGTGTCGTCGTATGGGCCCGTCTGAACTCTTCTTTCTCAAGCGCGAAGTCTCGTTCGCATTGTCCTCCGAGCCGTCGTCGTCGTCATCATCATCATCCTCGTCGTAATGATTGCCGTCTGCAGTTGATAGCCCGCTCACAGCACTTTGTGATCTGGGGCGTGTGAAGCCCACCTGCCTGAATATGCTGCTCTTTCGCAGACGCTTGTTAGGCGGTGCGTTCTCCTGCTCATGTTCGAAATTATCCGCCTCTCCCTCGTAGTCTTCCTCGTCCCTGACCAGGGCGTCCAACTCGCCGTATATCTCGTTTTCCTTGAGCTGATAGAAGGACGTGACTTTTTCGAGTTCGGCATCGAGGATGTTGGTGAAGACCTTGTCGGGGTCATCAGCCTCGCCGTTCAGTAGCGGCGATGATTCGGCATCGGTGTGTGCGTGCTTTTGATTTATCTGCGCCTCGAGATTATAGATACTGGAAGGTCACACCCGTCAGTTTCGAGGATGGCTGCAACCCTCAAACATGGCCGGGCATGAACATACTGTTTCTTAAGATTGCTGTACGCAATGTAGTGATTGCTCCAGTCGGGCACAGCATTGAACTGCAAGCTGTGGGAGAACTTCATATTGTCGGCCTCGCGGAGCTGCTCGAGCTTGTCCCGCCGCTTTCGGGCGTGCCTGGCTTCTTGTGCTCCGTCTTGAAGGCTGGATGCAGGGCGGCTACTCTGGTTTAGGTGGTGGAGCTCAAAAGCCTGGTTGTTCCCAATATCACGCGAGGAGCTCAAAGAGTCCACGGTTGTGGTGGAGAGAGAGACAAGGCGTGGGCCAAGACGTGTGCAGCAGCGCACATGCACAGTGGACTGCCTAATCAGTCATAGAATAGATAGCTTCAGGTCAGGTGGAGGATAGGCTTTAGACTTCTGGGTTGCAGATTCAGAATGTGCGAGTGTTAATAGCGCATCCACATCCTTTTGGTGTGCAGTTGACGAAGCCAAGCCTGAGCCCACGTTGTCATCCTGTTGGCTCTCTCGGCCCTAATCCGGCACTCACTGTGACACACACACCCTCTAATAATACATGTTGACACTTCATCTATATCATACAAGGTGTACGTGTCATGAGCTTGGTTCCCTCGTGCCTCTGCCTCTGCCTCTCTCTCTCTCTCTCTCTCTCTCTCTCTGCGTTCCCATGACTTGGCTCAGCATCCATCCACCTCGAATGATTTATAGTTATAGGTAGTTAGTTAGTTATATATTAATAACTACTAGGTCCGGCATCTGCACGTCCTCCACCATGCATCTGCTTTGCCTAACCGATCCGCACATCATCGCGCTTAGCTAGCATGCGCGGCATGCCCGTCAATACTCGTAGTCATCAAAGATCCGCCAATCATCCACTACAACGTGCAAATCAGCATCACATCACATGCATCACATTTCATCAAAACAACGGTAATGTCTCAGGGTAGCAACAGCTGGCTTGTTTATTGTCTTGCCTAACCAAGCAATACTTTCAACAGTGCTTCGCCCCGACAGGTGAGCATACTACCTAGTAATTAGCATTTCTCAAACTATATACACAGGTTAGCCACAGCTCAAAAAGTCAACATCATCACTTTACTTACACCTCAGGTCCCATCCAATCTTTGGCCCCAGTTTGGGCAGCTCCTCAGCAACGCTCTGCACGTCCTTGTCACCACGACCAGACACACAAATGACAATGTCTTGGTCTTTGCTCATCGTCTTGGCCAACTCCAATGCACCATAGACAGCGTGCGATGTCTCGAGGGCAGGAATAATGCCTTCGAGCTGTGACAACAGGCGGAATCCAATAAAGGCTTCGGCATCATTGCAAGCAATAAACTTGGCACGATCACTATCCTTCCAGCTTGAGAGCTCAGGGCCTACACCAGGGTAATCAAGACCAGCCGACACCGAGTGAGTGTCGCTGATCTGCCCATGCTTGTTCTGTAGAACATAGGTGCGTACGCCATGGAGCACACCCTTGGTGCCGGCAGACAGCGTCGCACTGTGGCGATCTGTGTCGACACCATCGCCACCTGCTTCAACCCCAAGGAGCTTCACAGATGGATCCTTGGAAAATGGGTAGAACATGCCCACCGCGTTGCTGCCGCCTCCAACACATGCAACAACAGCATCAGGGAGTTTTCCACACTTCTGCTGCATCTGCTCCTTGGTTTCATTTCCGATAATCGACTGGAAGGTACGGACCATGGTTGGGAAGGGATGAGGGCCTATGGCAGATCCAATGATGTAGTGAGTAGTATCGAGGTTAACCACCCAAGCGCGGAGTGCCTCGTTGACGGCGTCGCGCAGGGTTTGGGAGCCTGCCTCAACGGCCACGACTGAGGCGCCGAGCAACTTGATACGGAACACATTCAAAGCTTGGCGTCGCACATCCTCTGCTCCCATGTAAATGGTGCACTTCATGTTGAACTTGGCGCAGGCGGTAGCAGTTGCTACGCCGTGCTGGCCAGCTCCAGTCTCGGCGATAATCTCTGTCTTTCCAAGTCTTCGGGCAACCAAAATCTGTCCAAGAGCGTTGTTGATTTTGTGACTTCCGGTATGGTTCAAATCTTCTCGTTTCAACCAAATCTTTGCTCCGCCAGCATGTTCCGTCAGTCGCTCTGCCAAATGAAGGTGTCCTGGACGGCCCATCCATTCATAGTAAGATCGATACTCTTCCCAAAACTTGGGATCATCAATTGCCTGGCTGAAGCCTCTCTCGAGTTCCGAAAGGCAGTCCATGAGTGACTCGGGTACATACTGGCCCCCGAACTCGCCGAAACGCGGCGGGTGCGCATGTTCCTCGTCGAAGTCATCTGCACCATTGGTATTGAGAGCCTCGAGCTGGTCAGCGAGACCAGGGCCATTGGGTGTGTCGGCATCTGTAATAACCTTGTCGACGTGTATACCAGTGGGTTCCTTGGCCTCGGCCAATGTCTCAACAATACCAACTTCACGAGTGGCAGATCGGCTGCTCTTGCCGCAAATCCCGTCGCAATACTTCTCCACAGCCTTTGCGCCTTGCCCAGGCTCGGCTTTGGCCAAAGTGCTGATGATTTGGCTTCCAATAACGACACCCTCAGCAATTTTACCGACGCTAAGAAAATGGTCTCTTGTGCTGACACCGAATCCGACTGCAGCGGGAATATTGCCAGAATATTTGTGAACGCGCTCGAGGAGCTGAGGAAGGGCAGCGTTTAGTGACCCAGTGGCGCCAGTGACGCCCATGCGAGAGACGACGTAAATGAAGGAATCGGCGATCTTGCACAGGACGCGCATACGATGTTCGGAGGTCGCAGGAGCAATCAATGGAACGTATGAGAGACTGAGGAGCATGGTTAGCTTTTTGGTCTTCCCTTGTGGTTGTGGTTGGGTACTCACCCGTAGCTACGGCAGAAGTTCCTGAAGCGCAGAGCCTCCTCAGGCGGCAGATCTACCATGATGAAGCCATTCGCACCGGCCTCCTTCGCGTCCTGCAGCATGCGTTCTTCGCCATAGCTCAACAAGGGGTTGTAGTATCCCATAAGCATAACAGGCGCTTTGAGCCCACGCTTCCTGGCGTCGCGCACCATCTGCAAAACATTTTCGGTCGTGATTCCATTCTTGAGCGCTTGCTGAGTCGAAGAGTAAGTATATTCCGACCTATCGTAGGTCTAGTATAAACGTACGGTGTTCGCGGTCTGGATGGTGGGGCCATCGGCAATGGGATCAGTGAAGGGCATTCCCAGCTCAATGATATCTACAAGCATCAATCAGGCGCCTCTTTACAGTTTGGAAGACTCAGTAGCTCAGTAAGACTCACCTGCGCCACCAGCTTCCATGGCAAGCATGATGTCTGGGGTTTCTTGCGCAGTAGGGTATCCTGCGGTCACATAGGTCACGAGGGCAGACTACAATTCAAGTCAACCTTCAATATCTATTCATGCAAGAACCAAGTTAACGACATACTCTGCCCTCTTTCTTGCACTGCGCAAAAGTCTTCTTGATTGCGTCCATGATGTCGATAAGTGGGGCAGGGTAACGGTGAATACAGTCGTGCTTGAGAGCAACGCTTAGACAGAGGGAAGCCTTCTTTTAAGGAAGGAATAGGCGCGTGAGTCACGTCGTATTCGGCCAGATCCTGGGGTTACGGCTGATGTGCAGAGTTGAGATGAGTCTTCTTCTGCTCATAATTTATTGATGCCGAAACAGTCCCCGCCCTAAACTCCTTTGGGAAAGGTTGTCGAGGTCGCCCATTCCAGACTGCCGCATGACAAAGGGCTTTTCATTCTATTCACCTTATTCAGTTACCTATTATGTTGCCAAAGGGTCCTGTCTAACAACTTGGTAGTCAGGATATAGGACCGTAATTTGGATTCAGCTATTTCAATAGAAAGTCGATAGCGTGGGAGCTACCGTCTAGATAAGCACACATGGCACCTCTTCTCTGCTCATGAATATTAACTAAGCTCCCTTATTACTCAAACCTTTCGGGCCGACAGTTCGAGGTATTTGAAGGAAATTCTGTCAGTATTATTCAAAATCTACCTAGTACATTTGCATAATTCGATTTGTCAGATTCAATAGTTGACATCGATATAGTCAAACTTTAGCATTGCTTAGTTAGACTTTGCAGTCTGTATCTTATGTAGCTATTATTACTACTTTGCGAAATGCACCCGGCTTAATTCAACCCCCGCGTCCTCTTAGTCAGAAGCCAGGACATGACAAGATTCTCTAGTACTTCTGTGAACAATGTTTCAAGTCAAGTGGGACCATTGAATAACTAGCCACTCAAAATCACACTCACTTTCGTTACCACCAGCTTTGTGAACACACACAAGTGTCGTACAAGTGTGAATACAATGACAGCATGGTCCACACGCAATTCAAGCCAGTTTTGCATCCATCGCAACCTATTTAAAACTCCCCCATTTGCGAACAATTGCTTATAATCAAACAGCATGGATGATCACTGACAAACAGACCAAACAAAACTCCGAGAGACAACTAACACACATGACTAAACCAAACGTTCAAAACCACAAACCCCCAAAACAAACCCAATTCAAAACTCTGATAAACAATGTCCGTTCCATCACGTAAGTTAGCAGCCCGCTTCGCCGATGCATCACCCGAGATCCGCATCATTCCCAAAGACATGAATTCTTGGGCACAAGCCCTCGAGGCAGCTGACACGGAAAAGCAACAAGTGCCATTCTCCCGCCGTTCGCGCTTCCAATCAGACTTTGACGCACCCTACATTGCCTCACCTGCAGAAGATCCACCAGCCAACTTTGTGCCTCAAATCCCGCATTCGGGCCAACGCCCAACTGGACCAATTGGCCAGGATTCCCCTTCTGCTCGTCCTCGTGCGCCAAGTATAGCTTCAGCTGTTGAGCCTCGACGTTCAAATAACCGTTCTATCAGACGGATCATGTCTCGTAGTGCTACTGCGCATAGTTTTGACGATTTCTTATCGCCGGAGCGATGTTGTGCCATGGGCAATGATGGGTAGTTATAACAAGGTTGATCGTAGGCGGAAAATCAACGCTTTGGCGTCAAAGGGGTTGAAGAAGGTCAAGTTCGAGGCAGCCAAGGCTGCTTCACGGGCTGAGGATGTTTTGTACAATGTGCGTGCGGCCCGCAACTAAATGCAGTTTGGGCATATATTCGTTATATTTGTAGCTGTAGGAAGACGCGGCTATTGGTGGAAGAGTAATGGGGTTGAGTATATGGGGTAGTAGCGTTGTTGATTCTGGGCAATCGCTAATGGACTGAAAGAGTCTATTAGCTAGTATAGTTAGAGTATATAGAGTTGATGGAAAGTTGAACTCTTCATCGCTCATCAGTATGTTGTATCATACCAGCATAATAGCTAGGGTCTGATGCTATTTTATAGAGGTGCTCTCTGATTTATTTACCAGTCTCTGATATAACGGTGTTATCCTAAGACAAATGGGTCAAAACAAGGCTTACTTGATTCATTTTCACCTGAAGTATGTTTGTGTGACGTGAATAGAAACACAATAAGCATATTGTTTCGGTATCAATTTGCAGTTCAGACCAAGGATCCATGGATTGAGGTTTGATTTTAAGCGCGAAATTCAAGAAAGACTCGACTCAAAAAAAAAGCGTCATTATCCATCACAAGCAGCAAAACATCAAGCTTGGTATTGATACTCGCTGTTTACTATTGGTAGAATTCACTTACCCCTATTGGTCAAACTTGGACCGCCACCGTCTATAATGTGATGAGTAATACAGCTGAACAATCATCCCCAGTATATTTATAAATGGAAGGTCCAATATTTGGATAATAGTGACATGGGCCTTGAAACGAAAATGGCACCAATTCGCGTCGCACTCGTTGGTCTTTCCGCCACCGCAGACGCACATCTCCCCTACCTCCTTTCTCCAAGAGGCAAAACGCACTACGAGCTCATAGCACTCCTCAACTCATCCGTTGAAGCCGCAGAATCAGCGAAGAACACCTTCAACCTCCCCAATGTGAAAGCCTACGGCGACCCAGCGGCCTTGGCAGCAGGCCCAGACGTCAACCCATTTGAAAAGTGCGCTGGAATTAACTGGTGACAAACCAGTGCCAAACACCATCATCGGACTCCAAGGCCGCACGACTTTTGTCATTCTCCGACTGAAAGAGATACTGGCATCCGGCGCCATTGGAAAAGTTTTTAACAGCGAGATCCGCGCTCATGGAAATCTTCTGGCCCGTGATTGTCTTCCAGATAGTCTGACCTACTTTACCGACCGCAGGGGGTTGGTGGGGATCCTATCCGCATTCATTACAGACATATGATCGACCATGTGCACGAGGTACTTGGGGACTGGCAGAGTTTCAATGTCGGGGCTCAGGTTCAACGACCCTGTCTAGATGTTGTAGGAAGCAATGGCGAAGTCATCGGATCGGATGTTCCAGACTACATGTCGGTTCAAGGCGTTCTTGATATTAGTGAAAAGGGCGTCACTGTTCCTGGTGCGCTACTCACTGTCACTTTCCGCATTGGTCTGCCCTTTCAAGGATGATCCGGGCTTTGTATGGACGATCAATGGCGAGAAAGGGGAGTTGAGGCTAACAGCCCCCGGCCTCTTCCTAATGTCGGGCGATCCTTACAATGAGCCGGTGAAAATTGAAGTCCATGATCATAAGGAAGATGTAGTCAAAGAGTTGGCTTGGGATTGGCCAGATTGGCAGAAGGAGCTGGGGTTCCGCGCGCAATCTACAGCGGAGCTGTACGAACGATTCGCAGAGTGGGTGGAGAATGGACGTCCTGAGACTGTGGAAGAAGGACGAGATTGGCCGCGATTACATGACGGAGTTGCATTGGCTCGGGGATTCGATAATATATTCCAGCAAATTGATAGAGCGAGCTTGTAAGAGGATGAAATTAATCCAAAGTTTGCACGAGGAGTTTTATTGGATAATCAGTTTGATCTTGTAATGGCTTTGTACTGGTAGTCTCATGACTGCCGTGTATCATTGATGTGCAAATTGTCTTTACCGCTCTCCATCAAACGTGCAAGTGTGACTGCTTCACGCAGTGCTCTCCCAAGATGGCCTCTTACGCCAGCTTCCTCGAGCACCATCAACCCGCCCATTGTGCAGCCTTCGGGCGAAGTTCCCTGATCCTTGAGAAGTCCTGGGTGTATTCCACTCTGAAGCATTTCAGCAGTTCCTTTCATACTCTGATATATCTGAGCTTGCGCTATTCCACGAGGTAGACCCACTGCAACCGCCGCATCAATGAACGCATCGCAGATAACAGCCCAGAATGCAGGAGTCGACCCACCAACCGCAGTGCTGGCGTTCATCAAGCGCGGCGCTATATGCACTGCCTTTCCCACCTGAGAGAAAATAGCATCTGCCATTTCCATGTACTTGCTTGGAAAGCCTTCGGCTGGGTCTTCGATTATCGTGAGCGATTGAGACACTTGAGCTGCGATATTTGGCAGCGTCCGTAGAACCCACGTCCTTTCAGAATCATCGCTTGCTTGCAGAAGCTCTTCAAGTTTCGCTCGGGGCCAGCCAGCCGCAACACTGATCAATAGCTTCCCTTTCAAAGCAGCGATAAGACCATCTTGTTTGAGCGTAGCCTCTACATCTGCAGGGTCGACACCCAGAATCACAACATCTGCGCTCTGGACCGCGCTAACATTGTCACCTCGTATAACTACGACTTTTCCGGATTCCTTTTGTGGGGAGAAAAGTGAAGATAATCGTTCTTGCGATTTCTCGCTATGGACACATGCAATGTATTTGGAAAATGTTGCCTTTGAGTCTTCCGGGGCGTTTAGCAAGCTCTTCAGAATTGGAGTGCAAAGATTTCCTGTAAATAATGTTAAGTAAATGTTGGAGAAGGAATGAATGCAATCATACCGCAACCCAGTATACACAATGTTTGGCCGGCCATGATGTAGGTATGAGCAATGACAAGCTCACGTCGTGCGTTCAACGTTTGTGGTCGTGCCTCGATGCCAAAGAGTGCTTCGATGGCTCAGAATGCTTGGTGAAGGCTATGTAGTGCTAAGTTAATTAATAGCGATTTCACTAACTACTTGTAATTGCATTGTAGGAAGCGACTTCGGCCACCCCCACTTTCATGTACAATCTATCAAGAGGCAGTAACTAGTATCTCCGACTCTAGCCGATAACTAAGATAAATACAATTAACCATGCACTTGCTTTACGCCAAGAACTGACGACACAAGATCACCTTCCATAGTAAACTCTTCGCCAAAGTCTACGCAGAGAATACCGACTTCATCCGCCTCCACGTCTCCTTGCGTAATGCCAAAAACTCATCCTTTGTCCTCAACACTGCATCTCGGTTCTCTACTGCTCTCCTCAGCAAATATCCAATGCACTCGCCCACAGTCCCCCAAGTCGAGCATTTCAGCACCCGAGGCGGATTTCCATTCTCATCCGCCTCCGCCAGCAATGAAAAGCTGACTTCGTCACTCATACCATGCAGCTGGCCAAAAGCCACGGGGACAGTCGGCAGCCCAGCTTCAATCCGCTGCTGGCGTAGTCTATGTGCTAAAAGAACGCTGTCGCGATTGTGGGATGCGAGAAAAAGATTAACAGAGGGGAAGGGTTTAGCTCCTGGTTCTGGGGATCCAAAATCACCTATATGCTGACGGATAGCGCCCTGTGCAATTCCGTTGTATGCGTCATCAGTGTCTTGTTTCGTGTCGTGGATTAAGCTTCGTGGGTCTGATAGAATGTATGCTCCTCTCACCAACTTCAAACCTAGTGTGAATCCATCCCGCTCCGCTTCCGCAAGGTGCTGGATGATACTGTCGGGTGTGGCTTTTAAATATGCCTGATAAGTGTTGTAAATGACTGCCTTTCCATCAGTATTGAATTTGCGCATGAGCTCAAGGGCAGTGCGAGTAATTCCATGCTGCCAGCGCTGAGATTCGGCATCTACGATTATTTGGATTCCTCGTTCTTTACATGTTGCTGCAATCTCGTCGAGAGCATCCAGCATCTGCTGGGGAGGCAAGCTGCCGTTGGCAAAGGCTTCGACAACTGCAGGCCCGCCTCCTGTCATTCTAGAGAGGTTAGAAATTGTCAGGGTGCAGCTTGAAATCATGGACTAACTTGATGGCCAGAATGTCGCCTTCTGAAATCAAATTGGCAGTGTTTATTGTCCCTACTCGCCATGCTTCGATGTCGCTGTCACTCGTGACAGGTGTTTGTACAAGTAAAGGCTTCTCAAAATCACTGTCTGAATCATGGCGGCTTTTTGACTTTTGGTCAATGGTTTCCTTCGCATATGTCAAAATGACACCCTTGAAGCCCAAGTCCTTTAATTGTTGAACGCAACTTCTTGTCTCCTGTTCTGTTTCGCCCGCGCAGAATTGATTGTACAAAGACTGCTTCAAAATCGCTCTGAGAACTGGATTACGGTCGACGTTGAAGAGAAGGCTTCGATTCGGTTTGGCAAAGAATGATAGCAGGCGCAGCGAAGGTATTAAGATGAACTTATTTGACGATATGGTTGCGATGAACAGAGATCTCAGTAACATCTTGGTGGGCATGGCTGATAGCGGGAACTCCGACGAAGTCTGTCTTGATAATTTGGTTTTACCATTCTGAGCGGCGTTGCTGCCATCTCCTCGAGAGACAGCTGTTGTTGAGCAGAATCGAACTTCAAAAGTGTTGATGCATCTTAAAGCCGGTACGCCGAATCGGGTTTGAAGCATGTTAAGTCGATATTGGGTATGTCCAGATATTGCGGATGAAGTGAAGGACAGTTCTGGCGATAGCAGGCAGTGGTAGTAGTACAATGTACTGGGCATACATACACTGTATCACATCAACTTCTAATACTATTTGAGGCTCATTGACCCCGCCTCAAGCTAACATTAGTGACGTGGAGTGTGCACGCGTGGCCTCATGACTATTGCTGTCTCGTACCGTAACTCGGTCACCCTGCCGATTCGCATATGGATTGATAAACGCGTGCAGTTGACACATCACTACTCTCGGCAATTCGACCATATGATAGGCGTGAATCGAGCCACGATAAGTCCATCGCTACGCAATTTTAGTGTGCAGAATAACCAAATGCCTTTCTTAGAGATAGTGCGGGGTCAGACGGTCTAGTCGCATGGTTCCTTTTGGAATGGTCGTAATCTGGGATGTGGAATTGGGGCCTTGCATGAATATATCTCGACCTCACAAATTTTCTACTTGGTTTCAATCACCGCACAGATAATCGTCAGCAACATGGTATTTTGAAGCATCTAGGCTTGTCCCTTGTGTGTCAAGTCTTAGCAGTGATAACTAGGTAATCCCCCAACTCGAGTCTGACTCCAAATGGGGAACACCTCTCGCAGAAGGCTTATAATACTTGCTAAAACGTTCGCGTCAGCAGGGTCTTCTCCCAGCTTTGAATGAAGTATTATGAACTCGCTCCATCATGTTACACACATTCACAACTTGTTACCTGCAGCCATACCGAATAAAAAGCGCTGGCACATTTAAGCCAGACATTCACTCGGTAGCAGATGCTGCCTCTCTCCCGAATCCTACACAGCCACCTATAACCCTTAGCATCATGCCTACACTTGACATCAATTCCCCCTTTACCAATTGGTAAACAGACAAATGATAAATCCCATGGCAAGCGCTTTCCTCCAGCAAACGCTCGTTGCAACTTACCCAATTAGGCAGGGAAAAACGACCCACCATCCTCCAACGCGAACACCACCAGTAGAACAATTAGCGCTCTCTCTCTCTCAGTAATAATTAATTAGCAAAGGGAATAATTCCCATTCGGCAGCAGCAAAAAAAAAACCACTAATACTAGCGCGGTGAAGCTAATCAGTCATCTATTAAAATTAGGTAGTTACTCCGTAGTTTATACGCATTGGGCAAAGCAACAACGTCGTAATTAATTATCACTCCCATTCCGAATCCCGACAACTATTTATTAGTTATTTCGGATCGACTGTCAACCCTTTCCCAACCCAACACAAATAAAATCCACACAGCAACCCTCCCACACCTTCCACTCCACAAGTACCGCAGACCCGCATCGTAATGGCAGGAGCCAAATCCAACCCAATAGCCATTATTGGCGCCGGCGCCTTTGGTCTCTCAACCGCCCTCGAGCTCCGCAGCAAAGGACACACCAACGTGACCGTGTACGAAAAGGACGGGGAAATCCCTTCGCGCTGGTCCGCAGCCAATGATTTGAATAAGATTATGCGCGTGGAATATGAAGATTGCTTTTATACGGATTTGGCTGTTGTACGCCTTGGCACACACCTTTACACATTGCTTTCTTGCGCACGGCTGACATTGCTATGTTTTTTTTATTAGCACGCAGCAGAAGCGTGGCAAAGGCCATTATATGCACCGTTTTTTCGTCGTGTTGGCTATCTTAATTGCGTGGCTGCTGGTGCGTCGGGCAAGGCTGTGGATACAATGCTGCGGTTTAGAAATGCTGCTGAGAGACATGGGGTGGTTAAGGGGTTTGTTGATAGGATTGATGGGCCGGATCATGTTAGGGGGGTTTGCTGGCAGTATGGAGAGGGGGAGTTGCCTGGTTGGAAGGGGTATTATTGTCGGTATGATGGGTATGTTCGTTCTGCGGATGCGCTGTGTGGGGTTTATAGAGAGGCAGTTGAGAAAGGGGTGAGGTTTTTCTTGGGGGATGGGGTTGGGGCTGTTGAAGAGATTGTGTATGAGGGGTCTGGGAAGGATAGGAAGTGTGTAGGTGTCAGGACAAAGGATGGTCGATTTCATGGAGCTTCACTGGTTATCGTGGCTGTTGGTGCTGCTGCTAGTAAAATCGTTGCAGAGGTTGGGAGTCAGGTCTCGGCAAAGTCTTGGTCGGTCGCTCATGTTCGCCTTACGGATGACGAAACGGCTGCTCTTCGTGGGATTCCGGTGACTTACTCAAGGGAACATGGCTTCTTTTTTGAACCGGATCCGAAGACGAATTTACTCAAACTGTGTCCCATGGGCGGCGGATATGTTAACACAAACCCCAAGACGGGGATCTCAGAACCGCCTGAAGGGGTGAGCCGAGGATTCGTGCCACCAGAGGATGAAAGGAAGATGCGCGAGCTTCTTCGACAAACACTTCCGTACTTGGCGGATCGACCGCTTGTGGAGAAATCGCTATGCTGGTTTGCGGACACGGCCGATTCCAATTTCATCATCGATTATGTTCCAGGTACTTCCTCTTCTGTCATTCTGCTGTCTGGTGATTCGGGCCACGGCTTCAAGATGTTTCCAATATTCGGCCAGTGGGTCAATGATCTCCTCAACGACTCTACAGGGATGCAGAGTGTAGAACGTTGGCGCTGGAAGACACCAAAGCCAGAAAATGAGAGGAAGAGCACAGCTGATGACGTGAGTTGGAGACTGGGGGATGTTAAAGAGTTGAGAGTAATTCAGAAACTTGCGCCAGAATCCGCACAGCTGTAGCATGGTAGGTTATTAATTAACTATACTAAGAATAGAGATTTACCATTTGATATAGCTGTCTACCACAAAAGAAAGCTAATTCTCCCAGCGAGGAAGAAGGGACTTTTTTTTTAAAAAAATTTTAAAATTTTTTTAAATTTTTTCAAATGCACAAATGTGCGGTTGCACTAATTAGGGAGATTTTTAGGAATTTAAGTCGCATCCCAGCGCTTGGATGATCACGTGATTAGACTCATTTGCTCCCAGCACCAGAACCCAACGACAGCCATCAAAATTCATCATTAACCCATTTGATTCACTACCTACAGTAACTAGGTCTCTCATCCGACTTCGTCTCCCGTACTTTCTTTCATCGCTTTAAACGTACAATCCAAGCAGTAGAATTAGGTCTCGCCCTACCTGGCAAAGACTCCCAAAGATCTGCAGATTTCCAGAGCGCGCGAAAACTCCTCCTTTCCATAGTTCAAGTATTCCGTTACCACGCTATGCACCTACTTGTGTTCAAAAGGCAGTTTGAGAAAAGACTACTGGCCACTCCATGAAAATGGAAGAGCTCTACTCGAGCATCTCCCGGACAAATAACGCCAAAATAGTAGGTAATGTGAAACGCTAAACATAGGTATAACGAGCTTGCAAAGGAAGTACGAGGGTCTTCTTTGTTCCGACCAAATGGTCAGAAGAGGGGAATACTTGAGGTATATTCGGATAGGTAGGAAAATATACACGGAGTGTGTAGAGTGATAGGGTGGTTGAGCAGGCAAGGCATCTGTGGCCCTGAATGTTTTCTTCTTCTTCTTCTTCTTCTTCTTCTTTTCTTCTTTTCTTCTTTTCTTCTTCGCCCATCTTGGGACATTTTCCACTGTTCAAAGGATGCCTTCCCACATGCCTGGGCCTTGGGGACGGAATACCTTTGCGGCTTCGGTGCCACAGCATGTCCGCTTCTTACCAAAGTCTTTCTGGATCGGGAGGCGAGAGTACTCAGGAACAGTGTGCTTGGGAGACTGCAGTCCCTTGCGCTCACTGGCCGAAAAGCGTCTTTCTGATCCAAGGGTAAATGACTGTGCAACTGAGCGATCGGGCAGGATCGTCTGCTGACCACAGAGGTTAAAGGCAGAGCGTGTGCTGTGGAGCAAGTGGCGGACGTTTTGCTGTAGGTCGGCAGATGAACGGCCACGTTTGCGACTCACACACCTGGTAGACTGGGGACTATCGACCATGGTGGGAGTCGCACCCAAGTCATCAATATGGAAGCTCTCCAAATCAGGCGAGGACATTGCTTCGCTGGGAGGGTATTCGTACTGCTCCTTGCATTTCGACAAGACTGGATATGGCAGTCTCGCGTTGCGGCATGTCGCCAGTCGGGCCAACCTGGCCTGACTTTGGTTTGGCGCCCAGCCAACAGACGAAATGGAAGAAATTGACGAAGAGCGTGACGAACGCGAATTGTCCGAGATCATCGACTCTGGAGATGATGACAGGGAATAGTTGGAAGCAGCCAGTGACGGTCGGCGGCTTGGGAAATGATAGGCCTCCAGACCATTCTTGACGCTTGGGTTGAACTGGTCAACACAAGTGCGAGCAAGTGACGAACACTGTGCTTGTTGCATTGCAGAGCACATTGACGGGTGGCGCGACCCAAAGGCCAGAGCACTCGCTGCAGGAGTGCTGCTAGTAATGGGTTGCGGCGTCAGAGATGGCGTAGGCAATGGGCCCAAGCGCGCAAGAGATGGCGTAGGTGGAAGCAAATCAGGCTTGGGTTCCAAGAAGCGAGGCACTTGGTAGCGAGAAGGGGTTGGTGTGCTCTCCTGAGAACCATAACCATTAGAGGCCGGGCGCAAAGGTGAGGCACTGAGACGAGGTCTCAACTGAGGGCGGAGAGGAGTGATTGGTGTTTTGGGGGCGACCTCAACGACCTCCAACTCTGGCGTCAAGATGGGAATGACATGCTTCCAAGTGTTGCTGAGGGGAGCACCAGGCGATGAAGGAGGGTTGGTGGGCGTGTGCCTTAGAACAACCTCTTGCCACTTCTCCCAGATGGGGTCAGTGATATGGAGCTTCCAATTGACAGCTTCGAGAAAAGCCATTTCATTGGTGTTGATTTCGCAAACCTTGAGGCCAGAGATCTTGCTCCATGCGCGGGCAGAGTAGTTGCGATCTTGCAGATACTTGGAGGCGAGAATGAGTGCCGCTAGGAACATGCGACGACCACACTGCAAAGCACGGAGAGATGCATCTTCAGGCTGAGACATGGTAAAATCATGCTTGGGGAGGTGAGCCTTGATGAGGATCAAGTAGTACAAAGCAACCTGCAGAGTCGAGTAGCTGGTGCGAGAACGGCGGAGCGTCTCCTGAATAAAGGTGCGCAGAGGAAGCACTCCACGTCCAGAAGTAGACTCGCAACGGCTCTTTGGCTCTGAGAGCTTCCAGATGACCTCAACCATCTGAGTCGCAGAATCTTGTAAACAGATAGAACTGATCAGCGGGGAACCGGGAATGGGGGGGGGGGGGACGGGGGGGGTCAAGGTTACTAACCGACGAGGCAATCGACGAAGTTGACTTTTCGTTCACATTGCCGAACCAGCTGGGGGGGCCCTCGCTGGCTGATTGTAGTCGACGATCGTCGAGGATGCTGACGCTGCTCAATGGGCGCGACAAGCTCGGTCCGCAAAGATGGTAACCTCTCTTGAACAACAGTCTCTCGGCATGCCGAAGGCTGGTACTGCGGGAAGGTGCTAACTCGGGTGAGGGGCTGAAAGACTGACAGACTAGCAGGGTCGACGGTGGTCATCGGTCCGGCTAACCTGGCACCAGAGCCCCATTCCTCCGACTCCCATTGGGAGAGGCAAGATGTTGAGCTAGCACTCGACGCTTGTGAGAGGCTGTCTGAGAATACCGAAGAGGTGGAAGAAGAAGCAGAAGAAGAAAGGGTGGCGGCATATGGGTGGGTCTCCGGCAAGAGGCCGAAGTTTGGGGCGAAGATGTCGATGCTCATGTTGAGAGAGTGTATGAGCAAGTGCAGTGAGCAAGGACCCCAACGCAGCGTAGATAATAAGGAATGAGTACAAGGGGGGGAGGAGGGGTGACAATGCCGTCACGTTACGTCTCGAAGTGCTGACCGTTAGGTAGACCGAGAGATGTGGCGCAAGGCGTGGTCGTGGGGTGACCAAGAACTTTACCGATAGACAAACCGTTCGGGGGGGGGGGAGGGGAAATGACCCTGTGACTTCAAGTGGTATGATTTCGAAAATTCTTGTTTCTCTTGCGTGCAAATCTGGTCTGGATCACACGATAGATGCTTCAATCTTTAGTGATTTTGGTCGTATATGAGATTGTGGACGCGAATGGAACGTGTGTAAGGCGGTCTGGGACGGCCTAAGAGAGTAGAATTCAGAGAGAAGAAAAGATACGTCTGAAGTGTCAGGTAGTCGACGGGGGTTCGCAGGTGGGAGTTGTTTTCGAACAAGAAGTATCAAAATGGTCGAATCGCTGCCACGTGCGCACCGAAGAGGGGGACTCCAGTCACCGCCAGCTGCAGAATCACCGAAACAAGACCGTGGGAGAGACCGTCCGCAACGCACTCTGAGATTACAGCTTCTGGAACAGCGGGAGGGCTGCTGCAAAAGACTGGAAGATCGGAGGTTAATAGCGGGGGGAGAATCTAGCAGGCGAAGCCTCCAATAAAGGCCTTGTTTCCGAAAATAGGGGTGAATTCTGAGCGACGAGTGACTGGAGCAGCGTAGACCGAGATATGCATTGCGATGGTATCCGGGGCAGTACCAAGTGATGGAGATTGGCGACCACTGGGAAGCGGTATCGCCAAGCTGGAGCAGCTTCGCACGTCAGCGACGGCGTCGAAGCGAAAAAGAGCCGCTGGGAAAAGAGAGGGAAGAAAAAAAAAGTTTCTTGGGTAATTTGTAATGTTTGCAGAGATTTTGGAGAATTATTATTGGTTGAGAGGGAACATATACGGTGATGGGGAGGGTAGGTGGTTGGGCGAAGTCTGACGTGTTTGGAAGTGGCGGTCGGGGGACTCGGCAGGTGCAGAAGGTAGGCGGAGGCAGGTAGGCAGGTAGGTAGGTAGGTAGGTAAGAGAAGCGCCGAGTTGAAAGCAGCTGTCGACGACGCAGGTACGGGATCACAGTGAAGTTAAGAGCCGCCTTATGGCCAGGGAATGACTGCGAGGCGAGCAATGAGTCGTCTCTGGAGTAGGCTCCAGTGTGGCGGCGACAAAAAGGTCGTGCTGAGTTGTTGTTGTTACCTGGACAAAGACGGGGGGGGGGGGGGGGGG
>SSBG01000005.1:600390-627402 GCA_028220655.1 Shiraia bambusicola | reverse complement strand
GGGGGGGGGAGGGGGGGGGGGGGGGGGGGGGGGGGGGAAACACATGTAGATGTAATGTGGGCTAGGTATGCGCTTGGTTTTATGTTTACTTTTACTTTTACCCCTCTGCTTTTGCTTTTGCTTTTGCTTTTGCTTTTGCTTTTGCTCTTGCTTTTGCTCTTGCTCTTGCTCTTGCTTTGCTCTCTGCTCATGGCCTGACGTCGAGGTCGTGCGTGCTGTGTTTTAAGGGCAGGGATGAAGGGATATAGGTAGGTAGTCATCCAACCATCTCGAAAAAGAAGAAAAGAAAATGATTGTTTATTAATGTTTTCATTTGTGTATTTTGTTTTTTGTTTTTTTGCATTTCTTATTGATGGATGCTTCTTTTTCGTACGCAAGTCACAGCTATATATATATATAACTATTGGGTGAAAAAAAAAGAACGGGGGTAGAGGGGAAATAAGAGAGAGCTCTACCTATGAAGAGGTGAGAAAAAAGAACTTGTACAATAGAACAACCATACCCAATCACAGCTACATGTATATTATAAAAAAAAAAAAAAATACAACTCTCCATAGTTATTCTACTTGTTGTTAAAAGAAGCTTGAGAGATAAAAGGACAACCGCCGACATCACTTCCCTCCTCCACGACATTTGGATGCCCGCTCGGCATACCAGTCGTCGTCTCGCGCCTAGCCGCCTCCCCTTTCCTCTCCTCTGCCTCGCCAGCACTCTGAACACTCCTGTCCGGCAGCGTTTGCTCCTTTGGGACCTCAACGCCCGCCTGAGCATCACCCAGCGCCTCAGCCGGCGACACTTTGCCATTCACATGCTCCTTTGCAACAACGCCGCCCGGCGCAATCTGGCGAAACATATCCATGGGATCGAACCAAGTGCGCACGCTCTGCAGCTGGACCTTTTCATTCACAGTAGCGACAGTGACGCCCTCGATATCAATTGCGCCGCCGTGCGCCTTGGCAGTGACCTTTTCACCCTTGTTGTTGAAGCCCACGTAGTCATTCTTCATGGTGCCCCAGTGGCGCCAGCGGAATGCCACCGTGGGCGGACCGCTGTAGACTTCGAGCACTTCCCAGGCAAACGTGGGCATCATGCGCTTGAAGGTCTTGTGGGACGAGGCAAAGTCGGAGTGTGTGGGGTCGTAGTATTCGTTGGGCGCGATGATGGCGTTGTAGGTTCCTACCTGGATATGATTAATTCGGGCGTTTTGTACAAGACACAATGCGAGGGGTAGGTATAGGTGGTATAGGTACCTTTAACATGTTCTCTGCACCTTGGGGGTTTTCTCCGTTGATGGCAAAGGAGTAGTTTGCGTGGTCGATGGTGCGCCAGTCTTGGAGCTTGGGCTTGAATGAGGCTTCGACTTCCCAGTTCTTGACTAGGTTTTGAACTAGATCTGGGAGTGAAGCTGCTTCATGGTTCATTTTCTTTGCTATGTCAAGTGAGCTTTCATTCAAAACCAAACTTTTGGAGTGCACGAAAATATTTGCCAACTTACTCTCTGCAAACATCTTGCGAGTCTTGGAGTAGTCTGGTGCTCTTCCATATCGCCATTGGGCATCTTTGTCACCAAGCACAGCATCGGGATTGGTGAGATAGTCGGGAAGTCCTGGGGCTGGCTCTTGAGCGGGTGGCTGTTGCACATCGGCGCTTGCCATTTTAGCTTATTCTGTTGGCGTACAGGACCGATTGAGGATGTTATAGGTAACGTTAGGATGTTAGGACGATGTTGTGAAACCCCCCCTCCCGTGATGCAGTGTATAAGAGAAGAAGCAGAGTAACGTGACAAAGAAATCGCCGTTAGTCCAATGTGGAGGGCATTGCTGGCGGCTTATATGTTTTTCCATCGTGGCTGATCCAATGCAGAAATGTGTCCAACGGACATGGTCTAGAAAACCCATGTGCAGATAACCCTGCATCCGTGTGACACAGGGAGACACAGCTCCATGCAGTAAGTGAGATTATCTAGACAAAATCTCACTGGCCGCGGCCGAACTATCTCGACATGTTCCTAGTAGAAGCACGCGGCACGATGCTTCCAAGTGGAGACTTTGACATTGACACGGCATCGATATCCTAAGTGACAGGGTCCTCGGAAACTGAGCATCATCTTCCAAGTACTAATTCCTGCAACAGGACTAGCTACCCCAGACAAACGAATTCGCTTTGTGTTGGTTACTCAGGGGCAACATCCGTTGTTCAGTGGTAACGAGCTGATTCAATTACTGAGCAAATCGACAGCCCTGGTAAAACCCAACAGTTTTGAATCACGTAGAATACGTAGGCGAGCGGTTTGTTCCTGCCGCGTCTCTATGACTTGTAATTTGGTCCAATTCGCGCCGTTTGTGGTGTGGCGATGGCCAGCCCCGTGATAAGTGGACCTAGGGTACAGCCAGAATCTCTACGTAGTAACAGTCTACGTTAGCAGCGCGATCCGATCGCAAGGCGTTTGGCAGATCGGCCCACATGCCCATTAACTACAGCTAGCTTGCATGGCTTTCAGTTCAATTCCACAGAGGGGGGTAAACCGCACGCAGCATTGGAACTTTTCAGCTTACACGTACCAAGGAGGCTCGACTGGTAATTTCTTGGCTGATGGTGGCACAAAAGACGTGCATGCAGGCGGCAATATGTGTAGTGGCAAGGAAATGTCACTCGCGGACGGAATGAGCTCCTTGTCGTATCATTGTCAATATGATGAGGCATGTGGGGAGATGGATTCTGAACCTGGCCCAGGATTAGAGTTGCA
This sequence comes from Shiraia bambusicola, assembly GCA_028220655.1. Classification (NCBI taxonomy): domain Eukaryota; kingdom Fungi; phylum Ascomycota; class Dothideomycetes; order Pleosporales; family Shiraiaceae; genus Shiraia; species Shiraia bambusicola. The sequence goes on along the minus strand of SSBG01000005.1, from coordinate 624,656 downwards.
AACAGTAATGTCTGAATTCTGGAGGTTGCCGAGACCTGCACATGTGCCAATACCTAATTCCTCTTTCAGTGGCTGCAGAACCCAGATGGAATCAACCGCCATGTGCGTGTCTAGATCAGGGTTATGTGGCACCGTTGCGGCTAAACATTAGTTAACTAGCTGAGAGCTCCCAGTAACTAACTAATCAACAAAGCCTCGTCTAGTCTGGCCAGACGCCAAACAAGTCGACATTGAAGTTTGCTGGATGAGTGCATGTACGGAGTATTGTGATAGACATGAGCTACTCATAGCTGTACGAAGTAGGCGCGCAATTATTTGGCTAGTTTGTGAGAGATGACGTCATCTCTAAATACCTGATACCTACCGACCTACACCTGCCTACCATTCACATGCACGTGTCGTTCATGGTATAACTACCTAGTAACCACGACGCTCTGCAATAACTCCAAACAACTTGCCGACATGGGTCGGAGAAACCGGCTGATCAGCACTTCCATTCTGCGCGCTATATTTCAGACCAAGCCCGCAACTGACAACAAAGATGGGCGTCCAGGGCTACTTGCACGCATCTTAGCCTTTTTCGCCATCTTTAACCTCACGCTCGCAAGATATCGTGCAAAAGTATTCAAAAAGCTCAGGAATGAAACATGGCAAATCGAGGAAGAAGGATACACGGAGAGCTTCCGCAGTCCTAGCAAGAATAAGCAGACAGACTTGGTCACCACTGGTGATCTCGGATACTCTGGATCAGTATGTGTGGTGTTTGAGATTGCTATAGAGCAGAATTAACAACTCCTAGACGTTCTTCACCACGCCAAATTCAAAATATCTCATAAAATCGCTTCCTCGTGCGTTTGAACAATCCTTTTTCCGCGACCGCTTGCTCAGTCCCTATGTCGAGCACATGGAGCTCTACGAGAACTCTCTGTTGGTTCGCATCACCGACTTCCTTTACAGTCCGCATGCTACTGTTGGCGCCGCAATTGGCGCAGCACCAAGTCATCACATTATTATGGAAAATATTCTCCATGGCAAAACTGCATGCGCCAAGCATCACCAGGAGCAATGGGAGACGTATGATTTGAAGCCAAACGACTACTTCTACCCGGAGCGTGATATTGCAGGCGGTAGGCTGGCTCCAGAAAGTGTCAAGGGGCGCCTCATAGACGAATTTCCTGACAAGATTCGTGTGACCATCGACCAGAAGGAAGAGCTTGTTGCACAGTTATCACGTGACTCAACAATCTTGCGAAATGCCAATGCCGTAGACTATTCTCTGTTTCTGGTGCGATATCCAGCGAATATCGGGTCTGTGCCTCCACCGCCAGGTCGAGGATCTAGCTGGCGTAATGGCGTGGTGTCTCGAGATGGGAAATGGATGTATCGAGCCATCATCCTCGACTTCTTTTGGGCCAAGGATGCTGTCCAAGCACAGGCACTTACAGGCTTGGTGAAGCTGTTCAATGCACTGAAGTGGGGCAAGGATCATGGGCCCATGAGCATCACAACTACAAGCGACGAGTACAGGCAGAGATTTTTAAGGATGATTGAAGAGATGGTAGAGATTCCAGACAGTGCAGGAATGCCGTCTGGTGGAGGGCGAAATGGTATCCACGGCGATACAAATAGCCCCGAAGAGATGGTCTGAGACTTGAGCGCGATACCCCGTACAACGTTCCCTACACCGCCTTCAACAAAGAAAGAGACTTGGTGAAAATGTCACCGACAGCCAGATAAAGTTTGGACTGTCCAAGGAGATGGTTCAAACATACCCACCCTACCTATACCATTTGCGAGATGTTTATATTTGGTGTCATTTGTTTCAAAGTGCTAAGCTGTGTTTTGGTCAATGCCATGACGCAAATGCCAGTGTCTGAGCTCAGCGAGCTGGCAATGGGCTCACGATGGCGGTGTACAGTGTTGGGCAAGAGTCAAACATGCCGTCATTGCACATGAACCCCAGGAGCAGTGGCTTGGGCAAACGAAGCTGGTGAAGATGCCAACGCATTTGTGTGGAGTATTATCAGTGGCAGCCCAGTAATCCGCCTCTTGACAGATTTCACAAAAAAGCGGCCAACAAGGTAATTAGTGGCTGGGATACGGGGAATGTTCCACATACAGGGGTGGGAGTGCTGTATTCTCCTAGCCGGCAGTCATGATAGGATGCGCAAATGTCCACGAGGACATTTCGGGCATCATCTCGATGAGGCTGCGTCATGGCGGCAAGACCATGTGAAGATGTCCAAAAGGCGAAGTACCTAGTGGAAATCTCAAGGCATGATGGCAATTCGATGGGCATGGCAACAACCCCAGAGCAATACGTTCATGAGAATGGCAATGCGGCAGGGAAGAAAAGCCATGAGGTTTGCGGCTGAGCGGCGGCTCCAATGAGAGCCAAGCGAGACGCAGGGTCGAAGCAGCCTAGTTATGACATCATGTTAACTACAAGTTGTCTTGGGTAGTCACACCAGCCGCCAAATCAGAGCTATCGTGGGAATTGGATTTGGATGCAAGTGCCCGATGACCATATGTAATTGCTTCCTTCCTGCTCTTGGACAGTGCATTGCCTCTGGGCTCGTTAGTTGACTAGTTAGACGACACTCACTGTAACACTCACTCGTCTCCTCCAGCGCCCATCATTGACCTCCAACAACAACATATTGTTTACACGTACACACAATCTCACTCTCCCACTCTCCCACTCTCCCACTCTCCCACTCGGCCGTACCTAGACACCATCTCTCTAATTCTTCCTCTCGCTGTCGTTAACTACGCGCTCCAATCACCCGTGGACGGCCCTGCGTACGTGCTGACGTCACAACACCGCCACACAACATCAGGATTTCCGGCGTGAGCTCATCGAAATATGTCTGTCCTGGCCCTCAAAGCCATTGGTTACGGCGCAGAACAGATTCCAGACAAGTTCTTTGAGAAAATCCCCGGTGGCTTCTTTACCCCGGCAGAGAAGAAGAAGCGAAAAGACGCAAAGGACAAAGCGGATAGAGATAGCCGCAGGCGCAGCTCTCGGCGAGATTACAGTCCCCAGACAGACTACACCGGATATAGCGACTACGAGCAAAACCAAAGTAACCCAAAGAACCGTCGTCGTGTCAAGAGCGAGGGCAGAAGTTCTAGTAGGAGCCCACTTCGAGGCAGAGACTACAGGCGCAGCAGAGACTTGGACGGTGAATATAGCGACTACAGAGACATGGCACGACCAGAACAGGGAGATGCCTACTTTCCTCGTCCACCCTCGTCGGAATACCCACCGTACAATCCGCAAGACTACACTTCCCAAGCAGCGCAAGGCGACTATCGCCCCTCGTCGGCCGGCCAGCCCTATGCCTATCCAACTCAGGTAAATATGTCTTCCCCTGCTCCCAACGTAACCAAAGCTCCAATGGCCGCCCATTCTGCGCCGGTGCATGCGTCGCCTTGGACGACGACCCATCCACCGACGCTGATGAACCGGCCGCCGTCAATGGTGCCCCCTCCCCTACCAATGCAACCATCCCCACATTTCAGTCGACTCTCTTACGGCACTCCGGTGTCTGCGTCTTTTTCTCCTTCTTACGAACCGCCTCTTGCGGCCCTATTGCAGCGCTCGCATACTAACTCTTCCAAGTCAAACTCTACCCAGGGCCATGGGTATTCTCCCTCGTACAGCCCAAATAGGGCATCCGGCCAGCAACCCAGATCTTCTACTGCAGCTCGATACACTCCCGGCCCTGGGTATGCGCCGTCTCCTGTAGTGAACAATGGCGCCTATGCCTATCCTCCACCACCAGTGGGGTCAAACGCGGCCCCATACGCCCCTTACAATCCAGCAGCATACCCACCGCCCCTCAACCGCCATCGCTCCAACTCCCAGCCAGCCCACCCCCCCTTCCCCAGCCACAATACCGATCAGCGCGTGGCTGCCTACGACGACGACCACGGCTCATCCAGCCGCCGTGGCAGTACCAAGTCTCGCCGTGAACACGGGCACAGAGCAAGGTCTGCCGATACCCATTCGTCCCGCAAAGATGCTCATCGAGACGGTTCGCGCATGGCTAAAGCGCGTGACAGATTCGATAGCATGGATTTGCGCGGGGAAGGGTTGGCTGCTGCGGTGGGAGGTGCGTTGGCGGGAGGATTTGCTGGCAGACAGCTAGGTAGGGGTAAGCTAACCGCCATAGCAGGAGCTGCGGCTGGAGCATTGGGAGGCAAAGTAATTGCAGATCATAGGTCAAAGTATGTAAACCCCTGTGAAATTGAAAACCTAAAATTCTCGCTCCTTTAAACAGGATTCACTCTAATAACACTGTGTAGGAGCAGAGGTCCTTCATCCTCCCGAGACCGTTCGCCATCTCGCTCCCGCTCCCGTTCCCGCTCCCGTTCCCGTTCCCGTTCCCGCCATCGACGCGATGACCGAGCGCCTGGCCGTGACCGCAGCTACGAGCGCAGCCACCCGCGTGGTCTCCGTGCTAGAAGCAGGAGCATCATGAATCGCTTCCGTTCCAAGTCTCGCGGCTTCGATGACCGCGATGCTCACAAAGATAGGTACGATCGTCCTGACCATGGCTACGACTATGGTCGTGGCGATGTCTATGACCGCTATAGTTCCGAGTCTGACGGTGGTGAGTCGGCCGTTTCTTCGAGGAGGCGAAGGAAGAGGCGAGATTATTGAGTGCCATTGGCCAGGAACGAGGTGAAAAAGAGGGGCAAAGCAGGGGAATGACTTGACGATGGTGATCATGGGCCCTGTGAATAGATTCTTTTCCTTTTTTTTTGCAACATCTTATGCCGTTCGTTCAAGTGCAAATGATGTATGACTTATGATGAATGAAATGAAATTACTATGGTATTCGAATTAGATTCCGAAGTTGAGTTTTGCTACATGTGTATATGGATGATTGAACATCGCACGCTTGGATCTTGAAGATAAGAGTTGCCATTTCTTTACTTTACCTCATGTTTTTCTTCACTTGATTTGAAAGTCAAGGTGAAACAGAGAGAGGGGTTACCTGGTTCACAGAAGAAAAAAAATCCATTTCACTGTTTTGAATCTAGTCAGAAGTCACACTTTTCAACAATGTAATAATTTTCCTTTTTTTTTAGCGAGCTGGATTTTTGTAGTTGCCCAATAGGAGTTCTGTTCCAACTTGCTATTTGCCTGCACGGTAATTGGAATCTGCAAGGTGTTGTAATAAGGATAGAGTTGAATAGCAAGTATGTATACATCATATCTTGGACCAACATCCTAGATAACATCATCGTATGGACGTACAGAGTAAACTTTTTATAGTTCCTTAAAAAAGAAAAACAAGCTTTGTCCTTTTTGATTGATGGAAGCAAAGGTGACTTTGAGAATGCTTGTAAAAGGAAAAGGGATTTCAAAAACCCGCAACCCAGCATTCAGGTGCCAAGATACGCAAAGCAGGAACCCGCATTTAACCATCTACTGTACATCTATAACTTCATCCTACCTTATCGCGGCGTCGATCTCACAAGTTAGATACATGTAAGCAGGGGACCCGTTGGATGGGTAGCTTAAGTTTAACATGTGTCATTGCATGCAAGTCGCCGTATATACGGGGTAGTTTAGCAGTAGGTATTTTTGCATCGTCGAGGAGAATAAAGTTTTGAGAAAAGCCGTTTGTAATAGTGCCGATAGGAGTCTGTATGATGAAATAATAGAGATAGCATGAAGATGGAGTTTTTTGATGTATCTATAGTTCAACAAGGTTTGAAATCGAGCTTCTTTGGCAGATAGGAGGATTGGTAATCTCCCACATGGGCCCTGGTGGCCCGTTCTTTGCTTTTGAATATATTGATCTATATCTATAACTAGTTATATATACCGGTATGCTAAAAAAAAACTTGATGTGTAATCGAGTGACTCACTCTGTGCTTTGTAATTGACAACAGGGGAAGACTAATTGAACTCGTGATTTCCTAGGTCCTTCCCTGGGAACTCTTCACCACGTGCGTGCCTCCCTGTAGGGCAGTCCTCTTTGGCCTTTCTCGTCCTGTCGTGTAACACATCTCGCATACCTACTTGTACACGCATCAAGGACGAGGTTACCTAGCCGCTGAGGACCATGCAAAATGGTACAAATTTTTCTCTCTTCTCCTTACTTTTCCCATTGTTGAAGAGTCGGTGAGTCTGTAGTAAGTGCGTCATCCCATTCCGATCAGATCCAAGCGACGTGGCTTGAAAGCAATGGTCTTGTTGGAGTCCCCACGTGTCCCTGCATGGATATATATATACATACAGGGTGATAATCGCCCAAAAAAAAATGCAATTTCTTGGTATCCGCAAATACGAAGTAGTACATATACAGCGAAAAAAAAACGAAAAAGAAAAAGAAAAGAAACAAAGTGGACACGGACTGTCGGTGTCGGCATGCCTTCCTGGAAAGACATGTTTGCAGATAAAAGCGTGGCAATCAGGGTAAAACTTTATTGAATCCCGATATTAGTAATTCTTTTCTCTCGTGCTGGAAAGATGCATTGCGCTCATCGGACCTACTCCTGGAAATTTCCTTGGTTGGAGGTGGTGATGGTGGTGGTGGTGGTGGTGGTACAACGGAGAAGAGTCCGGCCATACTTGAGTTTGCGATAGGACGGAAGTATTGGTGTAGCGGTTGTATGAGCCCTAGTCGGGGAATACGAAGGTTGGGTGAAATACCCAGCCATTGGGGAAGCTTCATGGTTACAAGGAGGGTACGGAGTAGTAAGATGCCAATGGTGCTTGGCTCAGTGTCCGGCATCGAGGACATGGATGGCAGCATGGCCAACCAGCGTCTCGTCACTCTCTCGACTGTCACTAGCGGATCTCTCGGAATCCGTCAAAGTTTACCTATCTTGATTCTTAAACCCTCTGAATCGTAGATCCACCCTTCACACGTGCGTACCCGTCCTGCAGCTCATATGTATGGCAAGACGATTCCGAGGTGCACGTCCGGTGTAAGCTGCAAACACGGAATGTGCCCGTAAGCATAGGTAAACACCTGTTGTTGCAAGTGTTGATACAATCGATGTACGGATGACTATGTGCAGCCATTCCTTCCAATATGCCCAGTACCACGGAACAGCCAGCGAATGATACCAAGCCAACAGGCGTTGCTTCACAAACAACAGGACTGACCTTGCCGATCTGCCGCCGGGTACTAATTATGTATCCCTTTTGAAATCACCAAACCCCCTTATTCACTCACTACCCCAACGACCGTCAGGGCACCAGTGCCACAGCAGGAAACTGACCGACAGACCGACTACCTACTCCGTACTATGTATGCTTTGCTCCATGTTAAACGCTTTAACACCAGGTTCCATTAGCATTCTCGAAGTCATAACTAGCGCCTCCTTCAGAAACAAACTACGCCGACCAAGCCGCCACAACGAACGCCCGGAGGTGGCGCCGTCGACGCCCGTGGCTAGCCCTACCCGTGGAAGTGCTGGCAGCTGTGATGACCCAGGAAGGAGTCGGCGCTTTTGCTCGGCCGTAAAGTACCGATGCCACGGGAAGGGGGCATGGTCAAGGGCTGTTTCCAAAGGCGTTAGGTATGGCGCATCGATGATTCAGGGAAGATAAGAGTGACGGAAGTGGAGTGGATTCGACGCATGTAACGAGCCTATAACTAGGAGGACAGTAGGGAAACTTAAAAAAATTTCAGGATACTAAAAGCCAGCGATGCCCCTTCTCGTTAAAAAAAAAAATGAAGCTCTTTTGTTATAATTAGTTAGTATCCGTTGTTGACTTGCTCGGGTCAAGACTCGAGACATTGTGACCCAGGACATACTCCTCTTCGCAACAGTCGCTCCTGTTTACACTTCATCTGGCGTACTCTCTGATAACTTGGCCGTCTAGATCCACTTGGCCAGCACATTACATTCACTCCGAATTACCAATACGCCATCAACGTGCTCACACAATGCCTTGTTCAAAATCTTCAACCTCGCCTTTCCTCGACCTTCTTCCTCCCGAACTCCGCATCCAAATATACACCCATCTACTCGTTGCTCCTACTTCTCTCAAAGGACCCATGGCACGATCCTTCCAGCAAGAAAAATACAATCTCCACACCTCCATCCTTCGAACCAGCAAGCAAATATACTCGGAGGCAAAACACGTCTTCTTCGGCCTCAACACATTCCACATCACATCTGCCCCATCATTAACCCTTGACGGAGAAGAGGAAGAAGCATCGGGCGCCTTTGAGCCGCCATTACAATTAAAAGACCTCCCACTGGTCCGGCACCTAGAGATAGATCTAGTCTACTACCCCAAGAAGCCAAGACTAGCACGGCCCGAGAATATAAAGGCACGGATACCTACAAGTTCAGGTGCAGATCGATACATGACGAGTCTATCATTCCTACTCAACGGCATGCGAAAGACATTACTTGGCCTGAAACTGTACGCCGATATACGGCCGTATGGGACTACCAGCGCCCATGATAAAGTCTGCGACGAAGATGATGTATTTGAGGTAGACAAGTTCCTCACGGGATTCTATGCAGCTGATAGGAATTGGAGACTGCGAGATGTCTTGGCTACCATGTATTTGGACTCGGTAGAGTTGAGGTTCGAGTTTGCTGAATCATGGTTTGATATCACGATGGGCAGAGAGGTGTGGAGAGAGAAGAGGTTGGTCGTGTTAGCGGGCCAGGTGCTGGTTGCAAGGAGCGAGATTAGGATACGTGCAGCGGCCGAGATGGTGGAAGCAGACGGGGATGAAGAGCTGAAGGAAATGGGCAAGATGAAGGGATACTTGGATGAGATTGTTGTACATTGGCCGGGGCACAAAGAAGAGTGAGGATTGAGTTTGTGGTAGGTGTTTTGACAAATTTGATCACCCCACGAGTCTTTAAGTACTTGTTTACGGCATTAATCATTATCAATATATGTTTATTTTTTTTTTCAGTTTAACCATGTTCTTTACTATAGGAAAAAGGTGCGCATAGTAAACTCGTTTTATTGCGGATATTGCCGCAAGATATAGGCTATAAGGGTTAATGCCGACGGCATTATCCTAAGCTAGGTATAAGCCTACAACCTTAACTAAGCTATGCCAAGTCCTGCGCTTTATACTCCGTAGAAAATTTTGTACTAACTAGCGCGTAATGCGCAAGGGTAGGTAACAAAGGAAATACGAGCCGTGTAGCCTTCAAGGCAAGTCAAGGCAAAAATTCCGCATAATGGCTCTTTTAATGCTTAGATGCGTGCTAGACTTCATCCTAGTTGTTCTTCGCTGTCGCTGTCACTGTCACCGTCATCGTCACCTATTGTAATAGCATTGTTACGGCTTGAGCCTGCTGGTGTCTGTCGATGGTGATGGAATAGAACCCTCCGCCTCGCAGGAGAGCCGACATGTGCATTTGCTGCGTCAAAGTACCCGTTGAGTGGTCCCATCCGGCGAAATCCTGGATCTCGTGTCCTGATTCGTTTTCGCCGCTGCGGTATCTCTCGCCGAGCCCAGGGAGAAGTGTACAAGGAACGTTGGTTATCGCTCAACGTTGGTCGACTCAAGTACCTAAATTTTGAAGTTCTATTTGTAGAACCCGTAAGGTCAAAGATTGACGCAGACTCCAGTTGTTGCTCCGGGATGTTGACTCCTTTTTCGATAAGCGTAATATCGAGATCGTGGATTTCTTCTCCAGCAGTAATGAACCCGTGATCAAAAGCTTCAAGTGTTTGGGCGCAGGCTTTGTACACCAAGCCCGCTACGAGGGGCGGGAACATATTCCCTATCTGCTTCACAGACTCACTCCTGGTGCCACCTAGATGATGGTGGATTGGAAGTGATTGTAACAGTCCCAGTTCTCTTGGGGTAAACCGGCGTTTACCGCTTGGATGATTAGTATTAGCGCCAGATGCCGTTATACAATCGATAAACCTAGAAAATGCATCATATGGAGGCTCATTGAGAGGCGGCAGGTTTTGTGGCTGGTGGTATGGATCTCTCATCGCGCGACCACCGAGCCTTTCGAGGGGACGAAGAGCATCACCAATGCTAACATAAGGCTTCAGACCGCTGCCTTCGGGACCGTGAGTGGGCTTTGGGAACGCTGGTAGGGGAATACCGTCCCTATGAGTTGTTAATGTCCATCTCTCCCGAAAATGAAAATATTGATACATACCTGGCAGCAATGATGATAAAGCGTTTCCGCTTTTGCGGTAGGCCATAGTCTGCCATGTTGATGATTCCATACCTTAAGCTGTATCCAGAAGAAATTATGTCCCTCAGGAGCTTATTGAAGTATGTCCTATTTTTCTTGATATTGGCTAAACCCGATGTGTTTTCGACAATCAACAATTTTGGCTTGTGTTTCTTGAGCGCCTCTGGTATGGCCTTCAAGGCCTCGATATTAATTTTGTCATCTTTGCCGGGTGTAGTACTAAGATGTTGTTAGCAAGGCTATAATGACTAAAACGTCTGAAGCAGAACTTACTGGGCTGATGACCATGGCTGGCAGGGGTTGGATATCGAGACGATGTCCACTCTTCCCATGAGCTTGTATTGGCCGTTCTGAAAGTAATCGAATATGTCCAACACGAAAGTGGTGCCTCCAGGATTGTTTTTCGCCCATGCATCCATGGCCCGCTTGTTGTGATGTAAACCCCCCAAGACTTTGAGGCCAACGTTGTCAGCTCCCTTAGATGCGCCTCCCGCGCCACAAAACAAATCCACAAAAGTATATCTGTCTCTCTTGACGAGTAAAGGTTTGCGATCCAGTGGCACATGTTCAAGTGCTTCCAAAGAAGGTGCTCGAGCACGTCTTTTCCCGCGTCGAGCTTCAGCAAGCTCAATGACTCGGGAAATAATCGGGGTCTCAGCACGAGGGTGGACTGTCGAAGGGGTGTTGACACTCGGTTGGGTATTCCTAATGCTTTGTTGAAGGTTTTGCGGAGTTTCAACCTCTTTCTCCCTTAGATGACGCAGCAAACCGCCGTATATCTTGCCGTTCGGGCTTATAATGGATTCTCGAGCCCAACGGCATACCAAGGGGCCCTTCTCGAAGATATAATCTTTGGCTTCAGCCTTGCTCTCGAAGTTTCTGTAAAGAGGCTGATCCCGAAAACTAAGCATTGGGTATGGTTTCTGCGTCAAGATTATTTGTCGCTTCCTTCGGATATCAGTTACTGGTACAGTGACCATTCCTTGGACGTCAGCTGAACGGTCATCGTCTTCTCGTGTTTCGAGATACATTGCAACCTCATTTAGCCTCGCTAGCCGGCCATCTGAATCTTTTGCCAGCAGATACTTTTCGCGCATGAACTTTAAGCCTTACACTGCGCATGCCTGTATACGGATCGCGCAGAGTCTTGACAACTTTAATAAAGTCACCAGATTGCAGCCCATGCGTACGAGTTTCTGGCTTTCTTAACTCAACAAAGTCGCCAGCTCGAATGACGCTACCGTTGGACAGCCGGCACGTCTGAACAACCACTGTCGCAGTTGCGTTTGAAGGGATTTTTTTGTCCCTAGCTTGATTGCTGTCGGTAGTCTTCGTCGCACTGCGATTTATCTCTACTGATTCTTCTGAGGTGCTGGCGTCGTCCTCCTCCGCTATAGATTATGCGAGTTAGAACATTGATCGATAACAACATGGAACAGGACACTTACCGAGATCGACGAGTGGAATTTCATAGAGATCATCATCCTCTCCCTCAAGCTCTTCTATCCTCAGATGCGGGGTCGTACTTGGCATATTAATGACCTTGTTTGAGTGGGTTAAACAACTTTGGAAGGTCGAGGTTGTTAAGCAATGGTGAGAGTGTAGGAGGAGCGGTATGAGGAGATTTGACACTTATAAAGCAGCAAACATAGAGCTATCGCTTGGCACGCTAACGCATCGCACGTGAGGTTAGGTAAAGGTGAAGGTGAAGGTGAAGGTGAAGGTGAAACATGCCTGTGTAGAGTAGCTAGCGTACATCAGAAGAAGCTCAACAGCCGATAGAAAGTCAAGTATGTGAAAGAGAAACAGTAGCCAAGTTTAGCAATACTTAAAATGTTATGCAGACATACATGAATCTTGTACCACACTGAACCTTTCTGTATAGAAGTATACTAAAATGTTCAAAAGCGCATTTTTAGACGACTCTTATCGAATTGTGCGCTCGACAAACTCCTTCTCTAATCGACCAACCTCCTTCTTGAATGTCTCAACCTCTTTCCAGCAATCCAGCGGCCGTCGGTCGTTTGTCCGCAAGCACGAAACAACGGCTTCCTTGGCCTTGCTTAATTCAGCATCGACTTGCTCCAGCTTCTTTCTGTTGGCCAATTTGGCCTTGAGCTGTTCAATCTCCTTGGTCACGCTATCTCTGCTCATGTCCTTTTGCCGTTGCTTCTCTGTCAATGCTGCACTTGAGGATGTCGCATCAGACAGCTTCTCGACGAGTGATGGCTCACTGGGCTCTGGAGATTCGTTCGCAAGGGTCTCGCTTTGGTGGTGGAAATGTTGGAACTCTTTTTCGCGCAGAGCCTGGAGCTCTTGGGTCAAGCGCTCCTGATATTGAAGTTCTTGTTGCTTGGATCGCGCCGAGTCGGTCTGATCCATCTGTTAGCTCTCCTGTTCTGTTTGAGGTCCCCAAAGCGCATATGACGTACGAAGGTGTTCTTCTGTATCGAATCGACCAGCTGATTTGAGAATCGGACGGGGTGGTCTCTGCGCGCAAACTTGTTAGCCATCATGACGTGGTGCCATTGGTATGGCGGAGATTGACATACGAAGAGAAGATATGTTGCTTGACCTCCGAAGAGGGTTTTGACTGATCTGCTCCCATTGCTCTGTTGGCAGACCTGCGGGATGCTGGCACGATGATGCTGGAGCTGGAAGAAGTCGGAGCTCACGTCTTGGCACACGCACACAGCACGCTAACTACATACGGAGTAGGAAGTGATTGGTGGGCGCGTCGAGACACCAAAAGTTATCGCGACGTTGCCTTACGTGGGATGCAATAGCGCCACTCTTATAACGAGGGTTTTCAGGGGGACTTTTTCATCTACTACACTACACCGTCTCTTTCATGGCCTCGTAAAAAAATCCAGGAACCCTTTCTGCTTTTGACTTGCCATCTCAACCACCTTCAACACCTCCACCATGCTACAGTCGTCGATATCGAATTGGCTCAAGAAGCCAGACGCTCCCAAACCACAAGAGCAACCCTCAAAACCTCAGCCACCACTGAATACTGCTAAAGGCCGACCGCCGCCCCCTCCAAAATCCTCTTCAGCACCGCCCCGCGTCCCCTCTACTACTACACCCGTGGCAACCATGGATAACTGGAATGACATACCCGAGGACTTCCTACAGGCTCCCTCGCGGCCACGATCCAAAAAGAGTCCGCGGCCATCCAGAGCAGTAACGCCTGCCAGTGGCTCGAAAGTGACTACTCCTGTCATTCTTCCCACTGAAACTCCGTCTATGACGCAACTGTTCGCGCTCCGTCCACTACCCCCCAATGTCGAGCTTGCCCCTCTCACAGAAGAGCTCCTGCCAGCATACAAACGGCTCACCGCCCTCACACTTCCGGTTGCATATCCCGAAAGCTTCTTCAAGGAGACCATGACAGAGCCACATGTTGGTATCACGCTGGTTGCACTATGGCACTCAAACCCTGTACAAGACGGCTCCTCTACCTCGGCGTCAGAACCAGCACGCCTCGTAGGGGCCATTCGCTGCCGGCTACTGCCCTCCTCGCAACTATACATTTCCACCATTGGTGTCCTCGCTCCTTACCGAACACACGGTATCGCCATGCACCTTCTACAGGTTATAGTAAAGAAAGCCGTGGATCTACATAGTGTACGCTCGGTTGTTGCGCATGTATGGGAGGCGAATGATGAAGGCCTCGAGTGGTATAAGAAGCGCCAGTTCGAGATTCTGGAGAAAGAAGAAGGCTACTATAGAAAGCTCAGACCTCAGGGTGCATTTCTCGTGAGAAAATGGATCAGCGTCAGTGACCTGCTAAGTAACGACTCTGTCATTGATAAATTAGGAAATCCTACGCCATGAGCTATCACCAGGACATGCGATTTTACACTTCCATCAAGCACCAATAAGACATTGCGGCCCGGGTATGTCAACACCAGTTACCGTATGGGCGATCGATTTCAGCAACCCGGATGTGTAGTTACGCAGCCTATCGCTGCCTTGGCCATGCTTCCCGTTTACCAGAACCTGGGGAGTGGTAGTGCAAATGGCTGGGTCGGTAACACTTCCACCCGACTGTGGCTGTATGTCGCTTGGCGTCAATGCCATAACACCGAGCAATCTGCTCCCAGTGCCGTGGTGAGATAACGTAACGGGCAATGAGTTGGGTTTTCATAATCAAGTGGGCATATCGCAGGAATGAAAAGCTCTACTGCAATAGTATCGGTCAGTTGGACAGCACTCGCTAAGCAAATCGCGTCCAGGAGAGGTTGCGGTAACAACGCTCCGACACTGACGATGCCTACACGTTACAAATGTCCTACATAAGGATTGTCAACTGACGACTGCGAGATTCAGTTGATGTTCATAGCTAGATCGACAGTAAGCATTCTTAGGTTGTTAGGTGATTGTCTAGATCGAATTGAAAGCATGCTGACGCAACTGGACAATCCTTGGATAATAATAACTACAACTAAATTCCATAGTTAACTATATGTAGTTACTCAGCAATAGAATATCGGTCTAACGCAAGAATCGCGACGAAAACGAGATCAGTCATGACTATTATGTCTACAAGATCGGAGATACGAATTCCTCACAACAGGAAAACATATTTCTACATTCCCCTTGCGTTTCCCACAATCAAGCCTTCACCTTTTAGACCCAATAACCAACGCCTCATCGCTGCATCGCACAAACAATCTTACCAGCCCTTTTCTATTCCTGTCATAGCAAAGCTTGTAATTATGCATATTTGTCACCAGCAAAGAGGCTGACCGATGCTGACCATGCAAATCATTAAGCTCCAGATCGTTAACCATGGCGGGGCACCTGCAAACGTCACAGCTATCTAATTATCTATTTAGCCAATTCCCAACCCAAGGACGTCATAACACACAACGCCATTCCCATGTAACCATCTCTATTCCCCTCATTAATCCAACATACCCTCTACCAAATCGTCGCATCTCTCCATACTTCTAGTTAGTTACAACCTATCTTCGAATCGTTGCGCGATTTCCCTTCTTCTTGTTCTTCTTCTCCATTCAAGTGACGTACCGTAGTACCTACCCCAGCAATCAATCAAACAATGCCCAACCCCAGAGTCTTCATAATCCGCCACGGCGAAACAGAATGGTCCCTCAACGGCCGACACACAGGCATCTCAGACATTCCCCTAACCCCAAATGGCGAAAAGCGCATACGCGCAACGGGAAACGCACTCGTCGGCAACGACCGTTTAATCGTTCCTGGAAACTTGGCGCATATGTATGTTTTTATCATCCATCCATTCATCTCTCCAACCCTCTTCCTTTTCCCCTTCCTCTTCCTCTTATCCACTTTGCTTTCCATACACCACCTACCCAAAACACCCAAGATGGTCTCGAGGGCAAAACCAACCAACCAACAAACAAACAAACAAAAAAAAGCTACGTGAGTCCCCGCAAACGCGCCCAACGCACTCTCGAACTCCTCCACCTCGGCTGCCGCGATCGCTACCCGTGGGCCCAAAACGACGACGACAAGCAAGCCGCCCTCGATATCCGCACGAATGCAAAAGTCCAAGTCACAGAGGCGATTCGCGAATGGGACTATGGCGACTATGAAGGCAGGGTTTCTGCGGATATCCGCGCCGACAGGGCAGCGCGGGGGTTAGGTGCGGATTGGGATATTTGGCGCCACGGGTGTGAGGGCGGGGAGTCGCCACAGCAGGTTCAGGAGAGGCTGGATGAGTTTATACGTGATTTGAGGGAGAGGTTTCATAGGGGCAGGTTTGGCAAGGAGGCGGGGAGGGAAGGGGAGCCGAATGATGTTTTGATTGTGGCGCATGGGCATATTTTGAGGGCTTTTGCTGCGCGCTGGATTGGGAAGAAGTTGGAGGATAATCCGAGTTTGATTCTAGAGGCTGGGGGTGTGGGTACACTTAGTTATGAGCATCACAATATTGATGAGCCGGCGATATTGCTTGGTGGTGCTTTCGTTGTGGATGTTGTAGACAAGGAGAGAAAGGGCAAGTAGATACTTACCCGTGCCACCTACCAACCCTTCCGTGAGGGGTTTCCGCGGGTTCGTTGGAATTTGTTTGAAGCAAAGTGATTGTTCAACATTCAATGGCCATAAGGTCACTTCACGATCCACCAATCGGAACCTTTTAACTTGGGCGTAATGACGCATTTCATTCTTTTTCTACTTCGTACCCAAGCCAGGCAAGGCATACACCTCACATCAGTCCCCCAACTACCGCAGTCCTTTCAGCCATGTCGATTCTGACAGTCTGCAGTTTTAGACCACGGTAGGCTTTTTTTCACCTGCAACGATCAGGATACCTCAAGGCTTCAGCCAACGGTGGGTCTCTTCGGCATGAGTGCCTCAAACTCCTTGCTCTTCTGCTGAATGCCCTTGTCGAATTTTTCGCCGTTCTTCAAGATCCAAAGGCCCATCTCGCGCGCACCGAAGGCGTCCTGCAGAGTGTTGCGTCCATACTTTGGCTCGGTCTTCAGTTGGATAGAAGAGAAGGAACAACACAGGCTGTCCAAACCGAGCTGAACCTTGGATAGTGGTCCTTTAGCAGCCTTTTCCGCGACCTTGGCTACATCGACACCGCGACCATGAACCATTCTAAGGCTATCAAGGGCGGCACGCAGATTGTGGCCCACAATGAGAGTCTCCTTATCAATGAATTTCCAAAGTGATGCACGGGTAGCTTCCCAACCCTTGAGGACTTTGTAACCACTTAGGCGTGCCTCCTCTATACCATTCCAGCTAGACAAGCCAGTTTCCTTGGTACGCCAGTCGGTAACTTCTGCAAACGCATCAGTGCACACGAAGTGACACATCAGAATGCGGCAGGTGGAGAGATCGACGGCGGCAATCTTTACAGCTTCTTCGCAGCCATTTTTGAGGACGATCCGGGCGCATGCTAGAGCCACAAGTCCAAGGCCAGGCGCCAACCTGTCGCGCGGCGGAGATGGCTTGAACTCGGATTTTTGAGGCGACATCTTCGATTTGCCCTGATAAATCTTGGGAGACGGCAGAAACTCGCCTTGAAGAGCTTTGGGAAGATGGCACAATTTCTCAAACATGCCCACAAGCTCTGACTGTTGCTTTTCAACTCCAATACGAGTCCAGTCAATACCGCTCACGGTGATTTTGCCATTGTTACGAATGACAATATCAGTCTGAATCAGCAGGCGTATAGACTTGTCTCGGACATTCCTTGCTTGTTCCATCTCAGCGGCACCTCCATGGGATGGTGTAGTTGGTCCTTGAACCGGGGTATTCAAAGAGATCACCCGCGGAAATTGTGCCTGGAATGGGCGTTCATTTGGAACCTGGAGAGCCTTTGGGCCTTCGGAAGGTCTAGCAGAAGGAGCCTGCTGCTGCTTGGAGCTGAGCGGAGAGAAGTCTCGACCTCTATAAGAAAGAGCCTGGCCACCCTGAGGAGGACCACGACCAGCATTTGGAGGAGGCCTGCCGTTTGCAGCACTACGCGAATGGCTTGTTGTCTGAGCCTGGAGAAGACCTTGTGCTTTGAGTTCTTCACGGCTGCGCTGGTTCAACATCCAGGAATCTTTGCCTTGGAGATTAAGACGTTGGCCTCCGACTCCGTGAACGTCAGTCTTGTGGACTTTTAGGGCAGCCTCCGAATTGAAAGCCTTTTCACATCCCTTGACGGTACAGGCAAAAGCCGCACGACCCGCCAATGAAGATGTAGGGCGAGAGGCAGGAGGTGTGTTGACAGGAGACTCTAGTTGAATTGGAGGCGGCTCTTTTGAAGGCGGTAGAGGCTCGGTGACGTTCTTCTTATTTTTTGCCTTGGGCTTCTTCGTAGGCGATGGAGATGGAGATGGAAGAGACTTCAAGACCTCCGCTGGTTTATCGACTACCGCAAACTTGGTCAGGCAGCGCAGCACATGTGCCTGGTACCTGCCTTGGGACGCGAATGTCTCCTTGCATTTCTGGCAATGAACCCCACCGTCACTCTGGTTCAAGATCTGTGACTTGCCGTCCCACTCAGCAGCAGTCACCATCTTTACTGGTAGGTCGCCATTTCCAGGGATGCCATCGCGGGGAGAAGCTGGCTTGCTCTGGGCGATTGGGCGCGACTTTGGTGGTGTTTGCCTCTTGAAATCAGCACAAGGGCCATTTGGAAAGCTTCGGTGCGCCTTGTATGCGCGATGGTTCTCGAACTTGATCTCACACCTGTCACAGGTGACAGGTTTGACAGCTTGCTGGCAGCCTAGTGGTGACTTTTGGTGTTCTTTGAGCTTCAATTCGCTGTTGAAAGTCTCACCACAGTCATCGCAAGGAAGCTTCTTTGCGAAGTGACTGTTCTCGATCATGTGAGTCTCGAGAGCGAGAGAGTCATTGAAAGGCCAGTTGCATATGTCGCATTTGACCTGAGCAGGCTCAGCTTCGACGTGTTTCGCGCGGTGGGTTGACAGTTCAAGCTTGGATTTGAAAGTCTGTGGACACATTGCACAGTAGAAATTAGGCGGAGCCTTCTTAGGGGCTGATGCCATGGCTCTACTACACGCTGTGTAGCAAGTGAGGTTGGAGATCAGGTCGCAGGAGTGTGGTGATTGTGTGAGGAGTTGGCGGTTCTCAACTTCCCACAACACGGAAGGAGCAATATGGGCACGGGCCTGCCCACCCACAATATCGGAGCAGTGTTTTCTCGGTGGTGATTCTGGATCTATCGGTGGTGTGCTACTGTATCGGTTTAAGCGGACTGAAAATTTTTCAGTGTCAAGGTAAGTCACCTTCACTGTACGAGTGAAGCACGTCGGGTGAAGGACAGTTGGTGCCGATCTCAAGACTTGTCAACTGAACTTATCGTACCTTGGGAGCAGCTGAGACGTTCGCTAGCTCTAGCATCATACATAAGCTCTCAGTTTCGAGACTGAGATGCGGTCGTCTTATTCCATCTACACGGTTCTATACTCGCTCAAAGACCATTCCAAGTTACATTACTTTCAGAGGAAGAGAAACACTTTCTCTCGACGTCTCTTACCGGGCATAGCTAGACCAAGGGCATCACATACTCAGGAGACACCTTGTCTAGTGGTATTATCTCTGATAAACTAGTGATATGACCTTTCAGAACCTCGCGCAACAAGCATGGTAATCGGTATTGAACTGGATCCATAGCCGTTATCGATTAATCAGGTAAATTTCAGTTAACTATGCAAACTATACACATGGTAAGTTGGCTGGAAGTCATTTTCACCTAATTGAGAGCAGGGACTAGCTAGCGCCCTGTATGAGGCTCTCCCACAAGCCAAACTAATATGGGTCGAAGTGAGTGCAGCTCGTTGCCATCAAGACAGGTCCTATCCTAAGGATGTGTCTAGCTACTATAGCTATATGCATGATCTACCTAGGTTGTTTTAAGATACTTTATCCACCCCAGTTGGGATATCGGCAGAAGCTCTGTATTTCTGTGCCAACCCGTGTATCCATACATGACTACTACATAACTAGTACCTAGATGGTAATTTCCTAAAATGTCCAACATTTGGTTTCGTATCGGAAGCTATTCATTAATTCAAAATCTGGCTCTGGAAAATCAAAATCACTGTGCTATGCGTTATGTGCTGGTGCTTTACCTACGAGAGCAAACAAATTACCAAAACCTTTTGGTAGAAATTTTACTATTTTCGTTTCTCTAGTTAACACTTTAGTAGCTTCGATTTTAGGCAATCACATATCGTGACAAATATTTTTTCTTTTACAAAGGCTGGGGAAAAAAACAAAAAAATTGTAAAGAGCAGGTGACTGCAAGAGGTATTACAGCAGTCCTACGATCTGTGTTACAATGGAAACCATCAAACGACCAAAACCACCACCCCATGTACGTATTAGTAATAATAGTAACAGAAGAATTTCAACAGATGCAGTCGAGATCTGTTTGGTAAGCACCTTATCTTTCGAACATGCACCCAGGTACTAATTAGATGCAAACTATCCAGCACTTCCCAACATACCAAGGCATCCCCAACCAAGCGACATATGTAAATGCAACCACCAGAGTTCGCTGCATGCGCAAATGCATCCAATCAGAAAATAGCACCTGCATGACATCGACCCAATCACCATTCGTCGACAAAAGGTTAAAAAACCATCGTCTTTGCAATCCCCCAACCCGTAGCTCTCACCTCTCTCACCTCTGAAACCACGGCACCAACACCAGCGAACATGTCACTTTGTGTGTTTGTGCGTGCCTGCTTTCTTGGCAGACGGGTCTCTTGTACACTTGTGGGCAAAGGGCAGGAAAGCCCTTGCGCACAAACGTCAATGTAACACAAAAAAGAACCCAGCCGCAACAAGCGTCACCCAAGGTCCCACTGTTTTGTGCACCGAAAACGTCCCGCGTAAGCGTGCAGGCGAGGCGGCGCACAGCTTCGTAAAGAATGCGTGTAACCTCGAGAGGTTGCCTCATAACCCCACAGGCAGATGTGAGGGTGAGCAAAAAGAGGTTGCAGTCTTTTTTTTTTTTTTTGTTTTTTTGTTACTTTTTTTTTTCTCGCTTGCGCTCCCTTGGAATGCAACTGTCATGTGGCTTACCGGTGCGACTCTACGCTTTGTGTTCGCATGGGGCATGCTGCTGTTGCTTCGTCAACGGTCGGCAACTGGGAGAAGGGAGGGTGGAAGGGAGAGCAGCCAAGCACGTGCTGCATTATGCATATGATGATGGAGCAATGTGGCCGAAATGAATCCGGTGTAGATCATTAGACTACTGAAAGGCAAATCTTCCGTCACATAATTTTAACCACCACCGGCGGCGACTAGTAAGCATACAATTCGGAAACCGCTGTACCCACGCGGGGTCGTCGATCGACGGCAGTAGCGTCATGCAAAAGCTTCCCGCAAGTGTCGCAGAAGACGCAGAACAGCAGCCGCGGAGAGAGAAATGCAGCCTGTGGGCGCGAGACGAAACATTAATTGCTGTATGTAGATGAAGGAAAACCCGATGGACCCCCGGGAGAAGGTGCATATTGCCCAGCCAGTAGTAGATTGCCTGCGCATGCAGATGGGGTGAGTACAAGCATTTCACGCCCACATAACGTTCGGATATATGTCCAAGTGAGGGGCTGTAAGCAGCCGGAGCTTGGGTGAGGTCAGCAATTCCCAGATGTTTGGGATTGGCCTGTTTGCCAAATAGGGCAGGCGACTGCGGATCGGTTGTGCACAAAAACAGACGGACGGTGGTTTCTTGGGGGGAGAAGGTTTGCTTGCTGGCTTGCTTGCTTGAAGAAGCCACGGGCATGGAGGCACGGCAGATGGCGTCATAGTTTGGGGAGGGGAGGGGGGCTTGGAGGATATCATGTTACTGTGTGTTGTGTGCTGTGTGCTGTGTGCTGTGTGTGCGTGTGATGCGAGGAGGGGGGATGCGTTTATTTTAATTCCAGAGGTGTTGGTCGGGGTGGGACAGAGCCGAAGCAGGCTCCACAGGCGAAGTGTCAGAAGGCTGGCCTGGGACTGGGACCAGAACGATACTCGGTATGCAGGCGACGGATCTGCCATCCGCAATGTTTTTAGAAGGATGCATTCTATTTCCGACACGATGAAACGAATGGTTGGCGTGTTTCGCGTCGCCTGGCGCAGGCAGGCAGGTGGTGATGAGGCTGATGCCCTCTTTGAGCACGAGTCAGCAGGGAACGGAGCGAGTCGTGTGCAGACTCCCAGAGTGGACGACGGTGAATGGGGTCGGGGGTCGGGGTCGGGAGGATTGTTGAGCAGAGGCTGGAACAGGTAGGTCTTCCAGTGTGGTTGTTATGTAAAGTGGCTACGGATTGGGCATGGGGAGACAGGACAGGCAGGCTGAAGCAAGTCAGCTGACGTCCCAAAGAGGGAGGCACGGAAAAGGGCTTTTTCCTCGTCACGGCTCGCTTGTCCGGCAGTGATGACGCGCAGGCCTCTTCCCTGGGCCCACAAGTCGTGTGGCGGCAAGCCCAGCCTTCAGAGGACAAGGTTTCACGTGGCTACGGTTCGTTCGAGGCCCCAGCGCGCCCAGAAGGGACTAGCGAGCTGGCTCTTCCTAGCGGCGGGCCGACGTTCTTTTTCGGTCGCACTCGCCCGCGGGCAGTCGGCGCCAGAAGGGGAATCGACAGATGCGCGTCTTGTTCCTCGCCCACGGGGGCTGCATGCGGTGCCAAGCCCACACGATGCAATAGTCGGCCGACCACAGCCATAGCACTGAGCACTTGCGAGCAGGCTCCAGAGTCCACGGGCCAGGTACGTTGCTGCCCGCTGCAGCGTGAGCCGCCCATCCTGGCCGTGCGATGCTGCACCCACAAATGGCCGGCTGTTGTCAGATGGCGAGGCGGCGCCAGGGGTGGCATTGGGTGTGACACGAGCCTTTCTCTTTTTGTTTTGTTTTTGGTGGTTTTTTTCTCTTCTTTTTTTTTCTTTTTTTTTCTCTTTTTTTTTGCCGACGTCAGAGCAGGGCAGGGGTTGGAGCCATGCCGCTAAGCAGACGACCCGAAGCTTCATCACTGATGCAAGCGTCTGTGGAGAGAGGAGATTGCTTGGCGATCCTCCCATCTCACTCCATCCTCGCCCGCCTGCATCCCTCGTGCTCCCTGCCGTGCTGCCTTTCTGCCTCCGCCCACAACATGTACATATCTATGTATCTGCCTGTGCAACCCTGCCGTGCCTGCCACTGCGCCAGATGGGCTACGCCGTCAGCACTCGGCACACTGCAGCCGTTCCGTAGAGGTGGTGGCAGTGGCAGTGGCAGTGTGTGCGTGTGTAAGAGTACATAATAGTATATATATATATACATAACTATATATACTCCGTATAACTATACATATATACATATATATATGTGTGTGTGTGTATGTGTATGTGTGTGTGTGCAGCACATTAGGTATGTATGCCGTGCGAGTGGCAATGTGCGCAGAGTCGGTCGCATCGCTGCAGACCCCCTTTTGCATGGGTGTGTACAGTGTGGGTGCTACATGCTAGTACCATAGGCCCTCAGGCTCTCAGCGCGCCGTGGATGGCGGCACTGCTACCTTGGTACTGTGACCTGTCTACTAACTAATTAATAAAGAGAGCTGAGCATTCCGCCTCATAGGGCGGCCGTGGGAATGTGCGTGGCTGGTAGCGTGTGCCGCAACTTGCAACGCGTTTGTTCGCGCCCTCTGGTCAGCTTGACGAGGCCCCGCAATTGGTGGCTTCGATGATAATCGCATAGCGGGACAAAAAAGACACGAATCGTAGCCTACATGTGGCATGGCCCATGGTGGTCACTGGCAGACCCAATGTCATAGGGGAGCCCGGCTGCTTGGTGGAAACGCAGCGCAGCGTTAATAGAGTCTGATGTGGCCGCTGATGGGACGGGCGATTGAGGCGGAAGGAGCCTTTTTCTGCTCTCGCCCTTGAGAACCACGGGGTGGGCCAGGTGGAGTCCGGATGGCAGTCCAGCGGCTCCGCGAGTGGGCGGGAGTGCGAGGCTGACGCGCCCACCGTGTCTGGCGGCTGGCGGCTGGCGGCTGGCGGCTGGCATCTGGCATCTGGCATCTGGTGTCATTCCGGCCTCTGCACACGCAAAACAGGAGCACGGCTAGGTATTATCAGGAGGGCGAGCAAGGCACTCGGTCGTGGACCTTGAGATGGCGCCCACGCAGCTAATGTCAGGTCACAGGTGTGCGGCGCCGGTGGAGCAGGGCGCGATCGGCAAAGTGGTTCTAGCGGGAAGGCTCGCAATTTGTTGTCAAGAGGGTCGTGCAGCGGCGCAATCCCCGGTCAAGTGGCGGTACTTACGGGGTTTGGCGCTACAGGGATCCATGCAAGCCAAGCCAAGATCCGTACAGTCCAGCGCACGCGAACCCTAACCCACGCTTCGCCCATGGAAAGAGCGTTGGAGAAGCCCACACCCCTTCCTTCTTTCGCTCCCACCACCAGCTTCCTCGCTTCCTATCCTCTCCACGCCAGGCTGCCCATCTTGCCGCCGTCCCCCCTCCCCCCAAGTCCTGCCGGCCTGAACGTGTTGTTGCTGCTGCTTCATTGCTTCCATTCTAGTCCATCCCAATCCCATCTGCCCGTCTGCGGCACCACCTTCCCTCCTCCTCTTCTTCTTCTTCTTCTTCCTCCTCTTGCTGCTCTGCTCC
>SSBG01000005.1:574173-600380 GCA_028220655.1 Shiraia bambusicola | reverse complement strand
TGCCCTCTTTGAGCACGAGTCAGCAGGGAACGGAGCGAGTCGTGTGCAGACTCCCAGAGTGGACGACGGTGAATGGGGTCGGGGGTCGGGGTCGGGAGGATTGTTGAGCAGAGGCTGGAACAGGTAGGTCTTCCAGTGTGGTTGTTATGTAAAGTGGCTACGGATTGGGCATGGGGAGACAGGACAGGCAGGCTGAAGCAAGTCAGCTGACGTCCCAAAGAGGGAGGCACGGAAAAGGGCTTTTTCCTCGTCACGGCTCGCTTGTCCGGCAGTGATGACGCGCAGGCCTCTTCCCTGGGCCCACAAGTCGTGTGGCGGCAAGCCCAGCCTTCAGAGGACAAGGTTTCACGTGGCTACGGTTCGTTCGAGGCCCCAGCGCGCCCAGAAGGGACTAGCGAGCTGGCTCTTCCTAGCGGCGGGCCGACGTTCTTTTTCGGTCGCACTCGCCCGCGGGCAGTCGGCGCCAGAAGGGGAATCGACAGATGCGCGTCTTGTTCCTCGCCCACGGGGGCTGCATGCGGTGCCAAGCCCACACGATGCAATAGTCGGCCGACCACAGCCATAGCACTGAGCACTTGCGAGCAGGCTCCAGAGTCCACGGGCCAGGTACGTTGCTGCCCGCTGCAGCGTGAGCCGCCCATCCTGGCCGTGCGATGCTGCACCCACAAATGGCCGGCTGTTGTCAGATGGCGAGGCGGCGCCAGGGGTGGCATTGGGTGTGACACGAGCCTTTCTCTTTTTGTTTTGTTTTTGGTGGTTTTTTTCTCTTCTTTTTTTTTCTTTTTTTTTCTCTTTTTTTTTGCCGACGTCAGAGCAGGGCAGGGGTTGGAGCCATGCCGCTAAGCAGACGACCCGAAGCTTCATCACTGATGCAAGCGTCTGTGGAGAGAGGAGATTGCTTGGCGATCCTCCCATCTCACTCCATCCTCGCCCGCCTGCATCCCTCGTGCTCCCTGCCGTGCTGCCTTTCTGCCTCCGCCCACAACATGTACATATCTATGTATCTGCCTGTGCAACCCTGCCGTGCCTGCCACTGCGCCAGATGGGCTACGCCGTCAGCACTCGGCACACTGCAGCCGTTCCGTAGAGGTGGTGGCAGTGGCAGTGGCAGTGTGTGCGTGTGTAAGAGTACATAATAGTATATATATATATACATAACTATATATACTCCGTATAACTATACATATATACATATATATATGTGTGTGTGTGTATGTGTATGTGTGTGTGTGCAGCACATTAGGTATGTATGCCGTGCGAGTGGCAATGTGCGCAGAGTCGGTCGCATCGCTGCAGACCCCCTTTTGCATGGGTGTGTACAGTGTGGGTGCTACATGCTAGTACCATAGGCCCTCAGGCTCTCAGCGCGCCGTGGATGGCGGCACTGCTACCTTGGTACTGTGACCTGTCTACTAACTAATTAATAAAGAGAGCTGAGCATTCCGCCTCATAGGGCGGCCGTGGGAATGTGCGTGGCTGGTAGCGTGTGCCGCAACTTGCAACGCGTTTGTTCGCGCCCTCTGGTCAGCTTGACGAGGCCCCGCAATTGGTGGCTTCGATGATAATCGCATAGCGGGACAAAAAAGACACGAATCGTAGCCTACATGTGGCATGGCCCATGGTGGTCACTGGCAGACCCAATGTCATAGGGGAGCCCGGCTGCTTGGTGGAAACGCAGCGCAGCGTTAATAGAGTCTGATGTGGCCGCTGATGGGACGGGCGATTGAGGCGGAAGGAGCCTTTTTCTGCTCTCGCCCTTGAGAACCACGGGGTGGGCCAGGTGGAGTCCGGATGGCAGTCCAGCGGCTCCGCGAGTGGGCGGGAGTGCGAGGCTGACGCGCCCACCGTGTCTGGCGGCTGGCGGCTGGCGGCTGGCGGCTGGCATCTGGCATCTGGCATCTGGTGTCATTCCGGCCTCTGCACACGCAAAACAGGAGCACGGCTAGGTATTATCAGGAGGGCGAGCAAGGCACTCGGTCGTGGACCTTGAGATGGCGCCCACGCAGCTAATGTCAGGTCACAGGTGTGCGGCGCCGGTGGAGCAGGGCGCGATCGGCAAAGTGGTTCTAGCGGGAAGGCTCGCAATTTGTTGTCAAGAGGGTCGTGCAGCGGCGCAATCCCCGGTCAAGTGGCGGTACTTACGGGGTTTGGCGCTACAGGGATCCATGCAAGCCAAGCCAAGATCCGTACAGTCCAGCGCACGCGAACCCTAACCCACGCTTCGCCCATGGAAAGAGCGTTGGAGAAGCCCACACCCCTTCCTTCTTTCGCTCCCACCACCAGCTTCCTCGCTTCCTATCCTCTCCACGCCAGGCTGCCCATCTTGCCGCCGTCCCCCCTCCCCCCAAGTCCTGCCGGCCTGAACGTGTTGTTGCTGCTGCTTCATTGCTTCCATTCTAGTCCATCCCAATCCCATCTGCCCGTCTGCGGCACCACCTTCCCTCCTCCTCTTCTTCTTCTTCTTCTTCCTCCTCTTGCTGCTCTGCTCCGCGCCAGCCTCTCCGCGCTGCCACCGGCTCGCCATATACCACGCCTGCGAGCAGCGCGACCACCGTGTCTTTGGTAAGCCATTTCCATCCTGTACCTGTCTGCTGCATCATGCTAATACCTACATTTGTAGCTTCTGCGTCACAAGTGTCGCCGTCTGGGCGTCTGATAGCTTCGCGGCATATACCATCCCGTCCGCCTGGGAGCCTCTCGTCGCGCGCACTCATTGCCTAGCAGGTGCTTGCATCGCAGATCTTCAACATGGCCAGCCATCAGCAACCCTCGCCTACCACTGGCATACCGCCTCACCATGGCGGGCCACATCCAGCGCATGCCCAGGTCAATGGCCATCCGCCGCACGCGAACCAGCCCAAGACGCCTTCCCAGTATCTTGGTCAGCTTACAGAGGCAGTGTGGACACAGATGGGTATGCGCATCAATCCTTACCCCAAACCTCCCCCCAATTCCAACTGACTGTTTCAAAGGTTCCTTATCTGAGCAGCTGAATGACTTTGATGGCGCTATGCAATGCTACGAGCAAGCCTTGAAGTTCAACCAATGGTCAGTGCCAGCTATGCAGGGCATTGCATGCATCTTGCGCACAAAAGACGCTTTCCCTGCCGCTGTCGAGTACTTGCGTACAATCTTGAAAGTTGATCCTGCCAATGGTGACGTGTGGGGCAGTCTTGGTAAGCTCATGCTCGCTGCAATTCTCGAGACATCTTACTAAACAACAACAGGCCACTGCTACTTGATGATGGATGACCTGCAACAGGCCTATTCCGCCTATCAACAAGCATTATACCACCTCTCTGACCCCAAGGTACGTGACGTGATGTAGCTGCCAGCATTGTGTGAGTCTAACGGTATTGTAGGAGCCCAAGCTTTGGTATGGCATAGGAATCCTATACGATCGTTATGGTTCTCTTGAGCACGCCGAAGAAGCGTTTTCGCAAGTCATGCGAATGGAGCCTGGTTTTGAGAAGGCCAACGAAATCTACTTCCGCCTCGGCATAATATACAAACAACAACAAAAATTTAATCAAAGTTTAGATGTAAGTACCATTAACAAGTTGCCGCTTGCTTGCTTGATTCTAACGCGGCAAATAGTGCTTTAAGTATATTGTTACCAACCCTCCTCGGCCGCTGACCGAGGAAGATATTTGGTTCCAGATTGGTCATGTTTATGAGCAGCAGAAAGAGGTTTGTTTGTCCCGTGTACACGCCAGAAACAGTTCTGATTGTTCACAGTTTGAAGCTGCCAAAGGTGCCTATCGCCGGGTCCTGGAGCGTGACCCAAATCACGCCAAGGTTCTGCAGCAGCTAGGTTGGTTGCACCACCAGCAAAGTACCAACTACGCCAGTCAGGAGCAAGCTATTGAGTACCTTGAGAAATCAGTGGCTTCAGGTTAGTCCTGTGTTACCCCTTGAAATCATGCGCATGTGGCTAATCCCCCGCTTAGACCAAACTGATGCACAAAGCTGGTACCTCTTGGGACGTTGCTACATGTCACAGCAAAAGTACCCGAAAGCATATGAGGCCTATCAACAAGCTGTGTATCGTGACGGCAGAAACCCTACCTTTTGGTGTAGCATTGGTGTCCTTTACTACCAGATCAACCAGTACCGAGACGCCCTTGATGCATACTCGCGAGCCATTCGCTTAAATCCAAATATTTCCGAGGTTTGGTACGACCTGGGTACTTTGGTAAGTACTAGAAACATCTGCTACTTCCTCTTCATCACTCTAACAATGGCACAGTACGAGTCGTGCAACAACCAAACCGCTGACGCACTGGACGCTTATCAGCGTGCGGCTGACCTTGATCCTTCCAATGTGCACATCAAGGCTCGTCTGCAACTGTTGCAAAATGGGCAAACTTCTGCTGGCGCCCCCAACCAAGGCAATGCTCCAGTACCTCAGGATGTTCACCCTCAAGCCTATCAACCTGCGTCAGTGCATGGTCCTACCGCTCCTCAATGGGGTGCACCCCAACCTCAGCAGCCCCCGCAAGGCCCGGCCCCACCGGCTCTGGGAGGAGCTGGTTGGGACAGACAACTCGCTCAAATCCGCGACCCTGGGCTTCCTCCTCAGCAACTGAACCCTTATGATTCGCGAGATGGAATCCGGCCCCCAACTCAGCATGCTCCTCAGCGGCCCGGAAGCCCTAGGCTGGAAGCCCCTAGGTCGTACGCAGAGCCGCCGCGCCCTTCTACAAATGGCCCAGGCCCGTCGGGACCTGTCGGCCCACCACCACCAAGTGGACCCCTACGTCGTGGCATGTCGCCCTCACCCAAGACTCATCATGTCACCCCTAGCCCTTACCATCCTCCTCCACCCCAGCTCCCTCCTCAAACCTCGCAGGCCCAGCCTCCCCAATCGCTGCACCAGTCCCAACAGCTATCCCAGCCAAATCGCATCTCGAATCCCAACTATGGTCCTCATGCTGGTAACGTGCCTCCTCCACCTCCACCTCCACCTACTGGCCTAGGTGTTGCTGCGAGTCAAGCTCCAGCGCAAAGCTCACTCCCTCCTTACGGCCGCCCTGCCAGCCCACTACCAGAAGTTCGACCGATTGTTGAGAATCGAGCAGCTTCTCCTCGCAACGGCTATCAGGGTCCATACCAACACCACCCAGATCCGTCTGCCAGCAGTGGTATTGCGAGTGGGGCGCCTCCACCAGTTTCTGCCATGGTTGCAGAAGCCGCCGCCCGTGATCGTGATGATCGCCCTCCAACTGCCCCACCAAAGCGACATCGCGAGTGGGAAGAAAATGACCATGTTAGTGTCAAGCCGCCCACCAACGATGAGAAGCGTCAAAAGCTTGAAGAGACCCACAGCCGCCGTGCGTCTCCCCCGCATCCTGCGCCATCGCCACAGGTTGCTCGTCACAGTCCTCAGAATACCCCAGATGCTCGCCGCTTCAACGACGGCTACCACCCTTCTGAGGCTGCTCACCATCCGCCTTCACTGCCGCCTATGGCAGCTGCGCCTCCGCTACCTCGCATGTCAGAGACGCCCAAACAAGAGCGACCCGAACAGCATGAGCCTGCTGCTCGCCATATGGATGTTGACGAGAACTATGATGATGAGGGTGATGATGCCAAACCAACCGCTCCAAAATCTGAGCGCGGCAGTCCCCGCAACGCTTCTACGAATGGCGCCCCTCATGTCCCGACGCCAGTTGAGCAGAAGTCGTAGAATGATCCTGTCGATTGGCTGATTCTGCAACAGTGAACAAAAGCGTTTTTTTTTATGCAAGTTTGTCATTCTGCAAAGGCATCAGCATCAGGAATCCTACTCCTTGCATCATTAACTGGTAAAAAAAATTTAAATTGCGTTTAGTCTCGTGTTTTTTTTTTCAGTTCACAGGTCGGCCAGTAAAGTTGTTTGCAACTATGGCGATACCCATTTTGCCGTCTAAGGATGTCTTGTTTGTTGATTTTTGCTTTTTTGTTACTGGGGTTCCAAGATATCAGGACTGTTATCTTTTGGTATGTAGAAACGATTGCCGCTTATCTAGTTTGCTTGGGTCTGGGTGGTATCCCTGACCAGCTCACAATTCCTTGTATGTTATTTTTACGAAATAAAGAAAGAAGAAGTTGCCGTCTAGAAGATAGCATGAACTGCGTCCGTGTGTTTCTGACTGGAGATGATACGAATCATACGATATTATTAGGTAGATTGCTTGAGATGAATCAAGGTGGGGCTAGCTAATTAATAGCTATTACTAGCGCACTGCATCTGGTTCTGAAGTTTGACAGGTGCGTCATCATCAGCAGCTGTACGAACCATGACCAAGCTACCTATACGTTCACAACGCATAGCACCGACATTATCCTATCGAACAAATTCCCATTACCTATTACGTCCCTTGTACAGGTGCAAAAATCGCTCAGCCTCGATTCGCGAATACAGCCCACCGTCGCCCACTTCGTCGCCCACTTCGCATCCCCTCGAGCGCTTTTTGCCTGCACCTCGTCCATCTCCTGATAATAGTCTACCGTCGAGGATACGCAACAAGCGCAGTATGTCTTCCGACGCCGCCTACGCCGCATTTCTCGAGAAAGCCAACTCGGACAGCGTGCCGGCTGCATCCAAGGACGCGTCCAAGAAGAAAGAGTACGGCACTCGGAGCCTAGACACAGCAGTGATACCCAAAGCCCTCGAGCAAGTGCAAGAATACTATACCAGCGATGCAGACGAGCCCTTTGAGCCCGTGAGTTTGAAGTATTCTGGGGAAAGCATATCAGCAGGTAAGGTTATTTTTTTTTATCTTCCTACCCTACCTACCCATGGCTTTTGACAGCGACATATGGGGAAGTTTTTTTTTTTATAAACAAAAAATTGAAAAAAAAAAGTCATCTAACCAAAGCATGTGTATGCGTGTGTGTGTGCAGATGAGCTAAAGGAGCTACTTGGAGGAGACCAGGATGTGGAGCAAGTTGAGCAGCAAGGGTTTGAAAGGCAGTATAAGAGGGTGGTTGATGCAGTCAAGAGTGCTGTTGGCAGTGGAGAAGTCAAGGTGTTTAAAGTGGGGTTGGACGGGACGCGCAGCGAGTACTTTGTTGTCGGTGTGGATGAGCAGGAGGGGAGGCTTGTTGGGTTGAAGGCTTTGGCGGTGGAGTCGTGAAGTGTAAAATGTGTAGCTACTACTACATACATACATATCTAGGCATGTATGTATGTATGTATGTATGACATGGCATAACCTCATCATGTTGGTGAGTTATATACTTTTGAAGCACAGAACAGTCATGGACGCAAGTGACCAGATTTAAAGTTACAGCACCTAGTTATGTAGCAACTTGATAATATTTCGATCCATCATCATAATGGCAGTACGTGCGAATCTAAGCACACAAGCTTTTTTTTTTTTTTTTTTCCCCTTCTTCTCAAATCTCAAATTTCCAATTTCATTCCTCAAATGCCAACCGCTTGCTTTCCTCGCAGCACCAGCAAGCCATAAGACAAGGCGATGCATAAACAATTCCCCCCCCCCTCCTCCTCCTCCTCTCTCACTCTCTCCATCTCTTTCTCCCTGAAACGGTGAAACCCCCTTAGCCTAGGTACAGAGCAGATTATTCCCAAGGATCTCCATCCTTCTTTACACCAAGCTCCCCACCCACCTCGACTTGTCAGCTTTTTATATTGCAATGTCTTCTTCTTCTTCTCGCTCGTTCGTCGCAGCCTAATTAGTAATCAGCCCCAACCTACCTAACTAGTTAGCCCTAGTCCAAATTATGTAAAAAAATGCGCAGGGCGACGGACTCGCCTCGGCTAGTTGAGGCGCTTTAATCTCGGCGGCGGCGGGGCTAGCTTGGCTTGGCCTGGCTTGGGGCAGGGTATTATTTCGTTTTAGTGTAGGTACCGTACTCCGTAGGTGTGTGTGTGTGTGTGTGCATTGTGAAGGCGAAAAAGGGCATGGGATTGGGTAAAATTGTTAATAGGGGATTGACTGATTTGGGGGTTGTGATGCTTGTCATTAATGAATGGGAGCGGGGGGTTTTAGATGGGTAGTTTGGCCGATGGAGAAGTGGAGGAGAGAGTTGCTTGGAGGGAGCTTGAGGGCGGATCTGTCCGCAATACGAAAGGTGGTGATTGTTGGTAAGTTTGGAGGGGATACGGGATTGGTGATGTGGGAGTAGGTAGGTAGGTAGGTGGGGATTAGTTTAGGGAAGTTGGGAGGTGGATTATGTTTTGAGAGGTGAAGATGAAGACGTGGTTAGGTAGTGAGGCTTGTTGAGCAGCTATTTGCAGACATGGATAACTAGGCAATTAGACAGATAGGTACGTAGTAGGCTTGCAGGTTGGAGGCAAATGTTTCTATTATCGATAGTGTGCGAACACGTTGGACGAGCCGGGCCCGCAAGCATGACGGGGCATCAGGAATGGAATCAGGAGGAGGCTGTGGCAGGGAGATTGTATTAGCTAGCTATGCTATCTATGTGGTGCGACGCGCGTCTTGGTACCAAGCGATCTGTGCGCATGTCAAATGGACAGAGCACGTGACACGAGTGACAAGTTGGTAGGTGCCGGTTGCGTCACTGGGAGTCCAAGAGGACAAGTCTGCGGAGTATTCAGTATTAATAGTGAGCATGAGCACCGAGCGCCGAGGTGAGGTCACAGGTGCAGCAATGAAAGCGTGCGTGCAAGAGTCTGAGGATTCCGGGAGGCGAGGCTGGTGATGATGATGATGCAGAGAGAAAGAGTATGGCCCAATCGGGTATGGTCAGGGGAAGGCTGTGCGGCCAATGTGGTTACGCATGACCGAGATGAAGATAGAACAGGCCAGCATCGAATTGTCGAGCATCATGGCCCTTGTTTTTCTAATAGCTCTCATTGTCAAGAGAGATGGGAAAAGGAGAGGGAGCATGTGCATGTGGATATGGACCTAGGAGGCTAGAACTGGAGTCGGTGATGGTCACTAATAACGGCTTGACGTTGAGGCTGCTTTTGCCAAACTTTAGCCACCAAGATATTTTTGTTTATTTTTTTTAGATTTTTTTAGCAAGAAGCCCATCCCGCAGGTCAGACTCACAGACTCACAGCGCGATAATGGCGCGTCTACGGATGCTTATTGGCCGACGGGGAGATGTTCAACTCCCTGAAAGTTACTCTCTGTCTCTCTCTCTCTCTCCCCTTCACACAACTCACTCACTTTGTCTTTTGTATCAGCATAGGTGACCCCCCCCCCCCTTTTCTGTAATTACCTGGCGCTATTACTGTATACATCCATTACCTTTTCACTTTGACTCAAGCGGCAACGGCGAGGCTTCCTTCCCGGACGCACGTTGAAAGTGCCAAGTTATTGCGCAGGCGCGCGTTCCTGGCCGCCAACACTTGAACGTACCCACCCTCTGACCCTGCGCCGCCCCCGTTTGAACCAGGAGCCATTCGCAACCTCCTTTGAACTTGGGAGCCTCTTCTCTCTCAACCCCCTCCCTTCGCTCTCTTTCCTGCTCCTCGCCACACTACACCCAGCAGTGATTAATCCACGAGCAGCTTTTCGACGTCGGCCATATCCACCCGCCCGTCCCTAGAGGAGGAGAACCAGAGAGAGAGAGAGAGAGAGAGAGAGAGAGAGCGAGAGAGCGAGACAGAAAAAGAGAGCAGCGTCTTTTTTCTTCTCCTGCACAGCGACGCTCGTTGTTGGTTGCCCCGTCACCCACCTCGACGCACGCACGGCTCCTTCCCTCCCTCCCTTCCTTCCT
Source organism: Shiraia bambusicola (assembly GCA_028220655.1). NCBI lineage: Eukaryota > Fungi > Ascomycota > Dothideomycetes > Pleosporales > Shiraiaceae > Shiraia > Shiraia bambusicola. The sequence goes on along the minus strand of SSBG01000005.1, from coordinate 590,678 downwards.
TCCTTCCTTGGGACGCTCCGACGCCAATTGCATGCCGCAGCTCACGACAACACTCGTTTTACCACCAACAGCCCTCGTTGCCACCACTGCCCTGGCGCCCTGAGAGCACCAGCTGCACGCCTGCATCTGTTAATCCATCCACTCAACTCACCCGCATACGTTCGCTCAGCATGTCATACTCGTCTCCGCTGTCTCCCCGAGGAGACGGCCCTCCCCACATCCGCCTCAACTCTGGCACACAAGAAGCTCGCACCGACGACAACTCCCCGCCTTCTGCCCGCCCGGGAACCGCCAGGACCCTGACGTCGCGTTCTCTGACGGCTCCCATCCGCCCATCCAACGCTCCACCCCAGGCCAGTCTGCGGTCGCCCACCGACGCCACCCTCTATCAGAATGCAGGCGTCGCAGAGTCGGCCGAGATGCTCCTGCCCCCCAAGAAGCTCAAGACAAAAGCCTACCGAGACGAGTCGCCCATCCGCTCGCCTTCTGCCATGTCTTCGAGGAGGACTAGTTGGAGCTCCGACATGACCGAGGCAAGATCGCCTTTTGCGTCGCCCTTTGATGACTCAAGAGCCCCCTCGCGAGCCGGCAGCGACGAAGACCTCAACACCCAGACCGTGTCGGAAAAGTTTAACATCTTGCCCTCGGCTGGACTATTGCTGTTTCCAGAAGACGTGGAAAAGGACGATTACCTGCACAACCCAGACCCCAACGAAAAGGAAAAGCGCGACTGCGACATCTTCACTCGCAGAGGAATCGTCAATGTTGGTGGTCTAGCCATACTAGCCCTTGGCATTCTTTTCTTGTTTATTGGCTATCCTGTCCTGTACGCTTCTTCTTCTTCTTCACACCACGTACTTCCACTGTTTTTTTCTTCTCTTTTTTTCAACCTTATGCTGACTTGCAAAACCGCAGTACTTTTGTCGACAAGATGACAAAGCATGTCAAGGGACCTTGCGATGGCAACCCCATGTGCATCAAAGGCCACGGTGACGTGCCTCTACTGGAAAATATACGTCACGGCCTCATTGATCCCGACACGCCTCAGAGTGTCATGACCCGAACTTCGGCTCAGGGAAAGACGCAAAAGCTCGTCTTCTCCGATGAATTCAATAACGCTGGTCGCACATTTTACGATGGCGATGATCCGTATTGGCAGGCTGTAGACATTTGGTACGGCGCTACCCAGGATCTAGAGGTATGCAGCATGACACATTCCTAGTGCAAGCCCCATTTCCTAACTTTTTGGTTTGTACAGTGGTATGATCCAGACGCGGTTACTACTGCCAATGGCACCCTCGTTCTCGATTTTGACGCTTTTGAGACCCACGGTCTCAAGTTCAGGTCCGGAATGGTACAGTCTTGGAACAAGATGTGCTACAAGACGGGTCATCTCGAGGCTAGTATCTCATTGCCAGGAAGAGGCGATGTCAGCGGTTTCTGGCCTGGTTTCTGGACAATGGGCAACCTGGCTCGCCCCGGCTATCTTGCCTCCACCGAGGGTCTATGGCCTTATAGCTACCATGATAAATGCGACATTGGTATTACGCCCAACCAGAGCTCCTACGACGGTCTTAGCTACCTTCCCGGAATGAAACTGCCAGCTTGTACCTGCAGCGGCGAAGACCACCCCAGCCCTGGCACGTCTCGAAGTGCTCCCGAAATCGATGCTCTCGAAGGTTCGGTGCATTTCCTTGGGCCTGGAGAGACAAACTCGATTGGTGTTGTATCGCAATCCTTCCAAGCTGCGCCGTTTGATATATGGTATATGCCTGATTACAGTGAGTAAATGATGGGTTTGAAAGAGGCAAAAGGTTCCTTCGGCGCTAATAGCCAATATAGATTACCTGGAGGTCTACGATACACAGGTCACGATGATGAACTCGTACAAAGGTGGACCTTTTCAGCAAGCCATTTCTGGCTTGACCAACCTCAACAATGACTGGTACAACAACAAGCAGTGGCAAACGTACGGTTTTGAATACGAAAGGGGCCCAAATGGATACATCACCTGGTATGTCGGAAAGGACAAGACGTGGACCATGGCTGCTCCCGCCACTCGACCGAATGGAAACATTGGCACAAGAATTATTCCCGAGGAGCCAATGACCATCATCATCAACTCGGGTATGTCGAACAGTTTTGCGGCCATTGATTTCGAGAAGATCGCCAAGCTCTTGCCAGCTAAAATGACAATTGATTACGTCCGCATATATATGGATGCAGACAAGACGACGGATGACTTCATGACGTGCGATCCTGCAGGCTATCCGACTACAGAATACATCAAGAAGCATCCAAACGCTTACATGAACCCCAATCTTACCGACTGGTATGCTTGACCTTGACGCCTGACGCGAAACCACGCTAATGTATGATTTTAGGAAATCGACTGGTAACTCTTGGCCAAAGAACTCCTTCATGGACGGCTGCAAATCATGAGTGATTCATCTTGTTTCGTGATCAGCACTATCTCCTATCGCCAAAAGGAACCGCTGGATCCGGATCCTGTTTCCTAGCAACTGTCGACTACTAATGTGGCCACGGCAAATGACCAATACCCACTTCTCGCACAATTCTGCCCATCCCGCGTAAAAAGCAAGCTCGTAATCATAGACGTTCCCCTTTCTTTGAGGCCATTTTCCAAAGGCATTGTACGCGAAAACAAGAGCATTTACAACTGGCGTTCATACTACATTCTCTCCGGTCGCGTCGAAAAATCGACATATACGGCGCAACTTTGTATATTCATGGCATTTGATCCTCCCTTCTGCATCGCCTGTATAAAGAATCCTGCAACCTGTATTGGTGGCCTGTTTTGGATTTGTTTTTTTCCCTTCTTTCTGGATTGTCGAAGCTGCTGGGCGCTTCGACATGCCAACCCCCTTCTCTTTTTCTTTTCTTTTTTTTTTTTTTTTTTTTTTTTTTTGCCGGTCTGAATTTCTCATAATGCATTTCTCTATCATCTCTCTCTTGTGCGTGTGTTAGTTTTCATTAGCACGGGACGGCACGCGGAGCAACGGGAATACGGTTTCTGCTGCTTTGAAGGTGTCGGGGCGTTGCTAATGGGTTTGGAAAGAGAGAGATGGGTACCCTAGTAGTAACAAGTATTGAGCGGGCGGTTGTGTGTGAAAGGAGTTTTGAGACGAATGGAAATGGGAAAACGGAGAGGAGGGTGGTGAGTGGGGAGTATATCAGAATACACCTTTTGAAATGTGAATCAAAAAAGTTGAAAACAAACATTGCCTTGTCTGCGGGTGAAGATTGAGTTTGAGACATGTCGCTTTGGCTCGCAATCCTAGTCTCACAACTATCAGACTTGACCATGGCTTTTTGGAGAGCAAACCCAACACAGACCTCCCCTGATATCCCTACAGAAGTTGTAGACGAGCCATGTCTTGTTCCAGTATTCGCGCAGCTCGTTGCGGAGAGACATGCTGACAATGTTGGCGTGTTGTTTGGCCCAGTTGGCAATGTAGCTGAGGCCACGGCGCCAGTTGGCTGTTGGAAAGTCTATGTCGTCGAACCAAGCGGTGCCGTCAATGTGCGAGCAGCACCATTGGGCTTTTTCCCGTGTGGACACATCCGGGCTGATGAAACAACTTGGTCAATCATTCCAGCCGCATAGCCCATGCGGATACAATTGAATCCCACCCTCGCAACATCATCCAATATCTAATCCGCAGACGACCCTTTAGGAATCATAGGCTCTCTCGCCTACACACACTAGCATGTATGAAAAAAAATAAAAAATAAGAAAAAAAAAATATACTACTTAACTACTCCGTACTTGTACGCTAATTAACCCCAGCCTACCCAACCTTCTACCCCTAATACCCCCAGCGTACTATACAGCCCTAACCCATTCACACGCTCTCCCTGCAAATCATCTACGTAGTACATAACCCCGCAACAACAACCCCCATCATTAGCCAACAAAAAAACCCAGGATCCCAACATGTTTTTTTCTTCTTCCAGCTCAGATAGATGTTCACACAGAGTCGTAGAGCGGGAAAAAAAAAACCCCCCTAGCTTACCCCTTCTCCTCCTTCTCCTCCTCCTTCTCCTACAAAACGTCCCGTACCCGCACAAACCAAGATGACAAACTCTTGCTGTTGGGGGAGCTCCAATAGGCATATTTAGCCGACTTTTTTTTGACAAGGCTGGGTCGGGCTGGAATGAGGCAAGATTACTCTTTTCGCGCTATTAGTGGGATTTTGTGGGGAGAGAGAGAGAGGTTAGCGTACGTGGAGGGAATTATTTGGATTGGAATAGGGTAGGGATAAGGCGGGTAGCTTGAATAGTAGTGTGTGTGTGTGTGTGTGTGTGAGGCAAAGGCCTTTTTGTCTGACGTGCATACTACGTAGGGGCTATAGGGTGGTTTGGCTAGTATGTAAATTATTATCTGGGAAGAAACTTATTTTAAAAGAAAGGGAGAGAGGGGGGGGTTTATGTATATATATATAGTTATAGTTAGTTAGTTATATATATAGTTAACTATGTCTTATGTAGTGTACTTTGACTTGTTTTCTTTTTTTTTCTTTTTTTATTCTGGATAATAAATAAAACTTGTAATTCATACTTGTGCGCGCTTTAGCATTAATGTCTTTGTTGGGTGCGGTTGACTGCTTCGTCCGATTTCAATGTTGGGATATCGATCTTTTAAGCCTATATTGGCTATTTCTCCGGGCATTTTGATGTCGTAGCTTATGATTAAGCGTGCAATGATCATTTTGATTTCAGCGGCTGCGAAGAAGCGGCCTGGGCAGGCGTGTCTGCCGTAGCCGAAACCCAGGTTGGACTTGTTGGTGGTGACGAATTGGTTGTGAGCATGGTCCATTGTAGAGCCGCTGTTTCGAAGCTTGTAGTGGCGGAAGCCGTCAAAGACTTCGCTGTCGGGATACTGAGCTGGATCGGAATAGACGGCTTGCGATGGGACCTCGATGCAGACACCTGGTGGAATGTATTGACCGTTTGACAGCGTGATGCCCTTTAGGACGCGGCGTCCAAAGGAAGCTGGTCGAGTTTGTTAGATGTTTTGAAGTGACTGATTGCCCCGAGGAAACTTACTGAAGCCAAGGGGATATACCCGCATTACCTCCTTCATGTAGCTATCCAGCTTGAGCATCTGTTGCAGTGCCCTTGTGGTTATCGATCCGTTGTTATCGGCAATTACTGCCCTGATCTCTTCTCTCAGAGGCTCCAGGTACTCAGGCGTTGCTGCTAGGGTGTACAAGATGTTGGTTGAAGTCATCGTGGTAGTATGGATGGCGGCGAAGATTAGTCCAAGCTGGGTTTTGGCCAGCTCTTCCACCGAGCTCACACCATGTTCCTCCCTTCGGTTGAGCAGCCACTGCAGCATATCATCTGGCTGTTGCCAATTCGGGTCATTCTTGGCAGCCTCGATCCTCTCCTTCACGATTGGCTTCAGATGCTTTGTTGCTCTCTTCTCCATATCACGTAGACGTTTGATCTCGGGCAAACGAGGTGCCAAAAAAGGCCTGGTCCAAGGCCGAAGCGCCTTGATGGCTTGGACAGCCTGGACAAGGTAGACGGTGTAGTTGCTTCCACAATCGAGGTATTCTGGATCTTGACAAAGATCTGGTCCGACGAATACACGGCCTGATACCCGTGCAATGATATCTATGAGCTTCTGATTAATGCAGACTTCTGTCCAATCATTGCATGGGGGGAGATATTGTCTCATAGCAGCGTCCACCTCTCCGCATATGATGGGATTAAGTCGGGCTGCCTATGCGTCAGTAACAGTTGTGATTGCGACGATAGACTGCGCTTACCCAACGCTGGAGTGAGATCAGATTTGATTGTGTGCACCGATAGTTGTGGCTCTGTTATGATCTTGGTGTACTTCACTTCCATCGACTGCCATCATTTAGTAACTCGGTGACATGCAAAGAATCGATACTACTTACTTTATCGATGGCTTTGGGGAAGCTGAGAACATCGTCAGGCAGCTTCCTCAGTTCGGGAAGCAGACTCAAGGGAACCACCACATTGTCCTCTCCTACAATGCGTCAGTGTGTCGTCTCTCGAGATGCAATAGCACTTACCGTCTGATGATGCTACACGGTAAACAGTGTCCTTGAACTAATAAAACATGAGCAACGGAACCATCGATGCAGAAGCTCCAGCTTGCCTTGTCATAACCATCACTATAAATTTTCTTTGCGGATGTGAGATAGCTCTGCCGTTGTTTCTCTCCGCTGGTTGGCCCACCAAAAGCTGGGATTTTCGCAAGCTGTGCTTTGTACTGGAGGTTTGGCAGGTACGTGCATACAGCAAAGACAAGACCAGCTATCGCGAGCGTCTGCAAAGTATGTGCCCACCCAGCGAATATCTCAAGATCCATGGCCCCTGGCCTGGCCGCTGTTGCTGTCGAACCGAGTTCCATGGGTGTAGGCGTAATAGTAAGGTATGTTAAGTATGTATGGTCCAAGACCCGGTTGCAAGTTCGGCTCCAAGAAAAGTAAAACCTGGTAGGAAAGGTGTTACAGAAAGGAGGGATCGAGGGTACAAGTACTCAATCTTCGACTACAGAGTTCCCAATCGGCACTAAGCTTGCGGCCTAATTCCCAAGATCCTTGTGGAGTAGAGCCAAGGTTCCATGGACGCATCACATCGCTGTCAATACGGCGGCAATACGGCGTATACGGCGTTGGAGAACAAGCAATGTGGCGGTTAGCGAAGGATCCGTCCCATCACAACTAGTAGGTCTTGGGAATAGTTCCCGTCGATCTCGGCGCCACTTTTGATCAAGGTGGAGGCTGGCATGGCTTTGTATGAGATGATGTGGTCATAGTGACCAATGATGTAACAAATGTCGCAGATTAGTGGGATTGGCCAGGGCCCAAGTGGTGATATATGCTTTCGGTTACTGACATCCATTCAGGGATACAGCCTTTTTCTTGGATATCACCTACTACGGTACAAGGCATAAGTAGTGTAGGTCAGGGGTATCCTAGCAGGCCGAAAATAAACAAGCTATACTTAATTGAGATGGAACTGTATTTTTGATATAATTGGATAATATCGTTACTCAGCTCAGTTCACCACTTTGTATGGCCACCCTTAGCATCTATTACGTCCTGGCACCTCTCCTTCATAGTATTTAGTAGGTAACTAAGGTATCCAGAGATATCGATGGGTTCGGCGCTTGCGAGGAGTAGAAGGAGGAGTAATCATTAAGATCAGATTGATCAGATTGATTAGGTGAAAGCAGAACCTGATTGTGGGTAGGTGAAGGAGTCAAAAACGCGTCAAAAAACGCGATGCAGCGTGCACTGATTCCATACAAAATTACTATGGAATAGGATGTTTTGATCATATTACAGCTGTTTCGAATTCCGGCACTAGTACTGTCAGGGGCACCCCTGACCTACACTACTTATGCCTTGTACCATAGTATAATAATAATAGCCCTTGGATATACATACCTAGCCCTTTTTGGCATCCAGCCCTTTCCTGAGCATCATCTTGATTCTTCACCGGGAAAGATGAGATGAGAGTGCTGAAGTAGATGATATCATCATGCAATGTATACGCAGGCCTACCTAAATAGAGTTCTCACGACTCATCACTAGGCTGCAGCATTCTTATCTCGAGCGCCGGGTTACTGGCCCGAAACATGGCTCCCTAGGCAGGAAAAACCTCAAAGGCCGCCTGACAATATCAATGTACATAATATGTACGGACCACCCCGCTTCCGCAGGTGGGTCAGGAACATCCAGAGTAACAGTTGAACCAAACGACGTGGATCACGTTGTTGGCCTGCCATGTGCCAGCGCCCCTGTATTACCCGTATTATACAATTAGTCTCGGTAGTGTTGTTTCAGTGGGGAAACCATTGCAGGATTCTTGCAGAAGGTTGTATGAATGTGATAATTACTCATTTCGACTCATCCTGCATTATGGTGTGACATTGTTCCGTCACCGATATTAGATTACTACAATTTTGCGTTTGTACGAGCGCAAAGCGGAAATGGATTGGATAAATCATTCGGGATTCACATCCGGGTACAAGTAAACCGGTCTCGACCTTTCCCAAACCAATACCAGGGTAGTGATACTGGGGAAGTATACTGTATGACTCAGCAACCTAGTCCTGAGACTACGTCATCTTGAACACGGTCCTATTGAAGTGACTTGCACATTTGCCAAATTCCCGGCCAAGGCATCTCAAAGTCCGTCAATGCTCAAAGGGCGGCAGAGAGAATCATGGGTCCAGCAACTTCAGTCCTCTTTTCCTTACCAGATATGGCTTCAACAATCGTCAAGGAAAATAAGATTGCAGTGCCTGGTCTGTAGGAGCGAATTAGTAATTTCCCATATCAAAAGTACTAGTTAGTTACATGCTATTAATACATACCCGCGACTCGTAATGATCTTGCCATCAACAACCACCCTATCTTCTGAGTACGTCCAACCCGCACTCTTGACGTCTTCAGCTACACCGGGATGACTAGTCACTTTTACTTTTTCAATCTCTTTCTTCCTCTCCGCAGCTACCAATGCTGTTGTCGCTGCACAAATGGCCGCTACCCACTTGTCTGCCTTGCGGAAGCTATTAATGAGCTCCAGTACTGCATCCGTGGTGCTGAAGGTTTTTGCACCAGGCCCACCACCTGGTAAGATGAGAATGTCGTATTCGTTATGGACATCCTGTATTAATGGAAAAGATGCAAGCGTAGCGTAGTCTGGGACGATGCGGATATTGCGGGTCATGCTGATATAAAGTTGATCAGTGCTCTCGCTGTGTAGGTACCTAGGCAATTGGGTAATGTCTGCGCCTTACTGTGCATAACTTTCATTCTTCAGATTGATCCCTAGGGAAGTAACCTCCCAGCCGGCACGAGTCAACACTGAAGTTGTAAGCAATATGGCTAGTATAACTCTCTTGAGCCCAGACGTCTGAACATAGGTACTTACCATCGTAGGGCGTCACAAACTCGATTTCTTCGGACCCGTCCGTCACCAAGATGAGTGCTTTTGGCATCTTTGTGTATTTGTTCAAAGGTGCTTGCAATTGCGGCAACACTACAAACAAGTAAATCGACTGTACGACAGCAGTTTGATGTTCCTCGGCTATCCACCCACCAGCACCTCTAACTAAATCGTGATGACGTAAGTGGCCTGAGCTATCGTGGGGTAGATGAGCACGAGTATGATGCTTCAGGTCCTTCAACAACATGATGGTCGGAAGGCAAAATTATGAATTTCAAGATCCCCAAGTCAAATAATAACTAAATTACTCATCTCAGTCCAGGCAAGACTGCTAAAACCATCATCAGGATATCACAGAGCCACCCAAGCAAGCAGCCTTTCTATATACACGCGTGTATGCCAAACCCCATCTGTCCCATTCCAATCAGCACACTTGATTAATGGGGATGAGAGACCGCACCAAAAAAAGAACCCCCCTACCCCCCCTAAAAAAAAAAAAAAAAAAAAAAAAAAAAAAAAACCAAAAAAAAACAATAAAAAAAAAAAAAAAAAAAAAAAAAAAAAACCTAGAAAAAACTTCTAAAAAAAACCACAAAAAAAACTGGGTAGCACCAACTAGTTTGTGCGAATGCACAACGTCCAAGCAATGCGAAAGCAGCATGCACTCATAAACTCATTGGTAGTCCGAGCCGTTCGAGTGGAATACATCTGACTAGGTACCGATGCCACACGCGACCCGACCGAAACCCCTGGCATTAGATAACCTCAACGAAATCATTATAGAGTGAAATGGGAAACTGAATGGAGCGCCTGCCTCCTCCATATTATAGCTGCAAGAAAGGACTAGAGCTGGAACAGAAAACTCCAAAGCCGACTCGTCTATCGTGGTGAAGGTTGCGCAGATCGATTCAGGCTCACAAATGACAGCAAATAGGGTTGAAATAAAATCGTAGCAAATCGCATGGCAATAATTCGACGCGCAAAAGACTCGTAGCGCCTGTAATTCAATTATATTGCAAATGCGCCAAATCTGTCGAATCGGGCTCAAAATCTGCAGAAAGGGTTGCGTGGTTTGACATGGAACGCTACGGATCGTTTACAGGCTCATTGTCAGCCATTCCTAAAAGATGATTATTAGTATGATGCTGGCAGCAAGGGCATAAGCAACACTTACCCATTCTGCGGGACCAGAGGACTGCAAACCCTGCCCCATTGCGCCCATAGGAAGTGAACCAAGATTTTGACCGGGAAAAGGGGAGGGTGCTGTAATGGGCGCGTCCTTTCTTCGTAGCGATGGTGATGATGATGATGATGATGATAATAATGATGATGATGGTGCCTTTCCGTTGGTATCGTCGGCGTCAGCCATCTCCAGCTCCTGTGTACCGCTCTTGCTTTGTCCTCGAATACGCTTAGGCATCACGTTGACTGCGCGTGGCTGAACAATATTCGCCGAACTGCCTGACTTTGGTGGGCCAGGAGCAATGGGCACAACACCAGATTTTGAGCCAGAGCCAGCAGCTGACACGGTAGTGCTACTGCTCGGGCGCTCACCAATGGAGCCGGTCGACTTTGGAGATTCCGAGTCTGCTGCCTTGGGCGTCGTAACTGGAGTTTGCGCGATAGAGTTCTTTCTCGAGGGCTTTTTGGATGATCTGGTTGAGGCTGAGCCGACAGGGGCGTTGCCACTACCGCGATTGCGCTTCTTGATAACGTCCGTCTTCAACGACAATGGCCGTACGACACCGTGAAGTTTCAGGAATAAGCCGCATGCGTTGCAAAGAGGGTGGCCCTCGGGATTGCGTCGCCAAAGGGGTGTGGTTTGCGTAAAACAGTTGGTACAGGTTGTGGGGACACCGCCATCGCCTTGCTTTGTACCACCAGGACTGGTTGGCCTGGATGGCGCAGCCGAATTGAAGCCTGATTCTGGGGGAGAGCTTGGCGATGATTGCGGTCGGCCATGCACTCCATTTGCCAGCCCTGCAGCGTTTGGTGTTGAGCTGGTGCGGGGTATCTTTTGGCGTCGTGGGTCGTTTCCACGATTGCGAATGTCGCTTACTGAAGCAGCCGAGCCATGTGTCCGGCCAAGACTACTGTTTCCGGGGCTCCAATAATCTTGCGGTGAATGTACCAACTCAGCCGGGCCAATCGTGACCGTCTTCCTCGGCGGACCTGCAGGATATCGCGCCTGCATGGGATTGAACTGATTGGACAAATTAGTCTCCCACTGGAAGCCGGAAGCAAAATCCCCATTGCCATCGTCCATGGTAGATAATTCTTGCGAGGGCATGGTGCGGTCGGCAAAAGCGCCGCCGTCTTCTTCTTCTGCATCCGAGTCGGCTCCAAAAGTGAACATGTTTTCATGGCGTTGCATTTGCATTTCGTGCTGTTGCCGCAATGGCAGATTGTTGTGCACGACATGCGTTGGATCAACATTGTTGGACTGTCCAAAGGACGATGCCGAGAAGGGTAGGGATGAGCTAGTACTCGTGACAGGGCTGAATACAGAATCTGAGCCACTGGGGTTGAAGATGAAGGAAGTCTGCATCGACGTCGACAGGTTCGAAGGTCGGTGGGGGCCATAAGAGGTCGCGCCATGCGGGCCACGAATGTCCATGCCAGTGCGATCAAAGTACATTGGATTGTCGTCTGGTATGGGCTGCGGGGTGGATACAGCGGACGGAAAGGCCGAACTGGGTGGAGAGTAGTAGTCGGTAGAGTTGAGGGAAGAGGCCATGGAGTTTGGGTTGAACACGTTGGAATAGGATGCATTGTGGCTTAGCATGGGCGAGCCAACAGGAGAGAAGCCAAAGCCCTGCTGGTAAGGCCCAGCAGAGTTTATGACGGACTCGTCGTTGGGCATCTGGAAGGTGTCTATGGAAAAGGGTTGGTGGGCCTGCGAGGCGGGGAAGGTGGGTGGCTGCATGGACTGGTCGAGCGAATACTGGTTCAAGTCTGCTTCTGCCTGTGCGTCGGTTGGAATCATGATGCTATTGACAGGAGGCACTTGAGGAGAGGCCTCTGCGCGGCGCTTGGGTGGCTGATAACGTGTTAGCGGGCGTGCACCGCAGAGCCAAGGGGGATGGATGAATACAATCAAAGACAAAGAAAAGAAGAAGAAGAAGAAGAAAACATACCCGTCGCTCGTCAATGCTGGTCTTGCGAACGTGCCTTGCGACGTAGCCAAACTCATTCTCTCTATGGATGGCCGGGGGGACTGAGGGTGCAGAGGCGCGGGCGAGGGAGAGGTTATGGTCGTTGGCTAGATTAGGCTTTCTTATCGGTATCGATGGGGCGGTTGCATTAAAAGGACCAGGTGTATCATTCGACGGCTCTGGCGATAACCCTGCGGGACTCCCCACCGACGAGGGAAATATAAAGTCGTCTAGATTCATAGCGTCGGGTTGGTGGTGGTGGTGGTGGTGGTGGTGGTGGTGGTGGTCTTGGGGCAGCGGTACCTGCACATGCTGATGCTGCTGCTGCTGCTGCTGCTGCTGCTCCGACGACTTTCTCAATTGCTGGGCTATGCCACTGGGGGCAGACCTGGGGGCAGCGGGCGACAGCGGCATGTTGGTGGTATTGTGGGGACGAGTGGCATTTCTGCACATGGGGAGAAAAAAAGGAAGAGGTGGTTAGCATGTGTTTGTGGTCATGTTCACTGGGGGCGCGTGCACGAAGCCGTCGAGGCTGCGGTAAAGCAAAGCAACAACGATGGAGCACAACGATGGCGGCATGCGTACCCTTTATTGCGATCAAGCTCGGCTCGCCGCATGTTCATGGCCATCATTCGCCAGGTGAGATTCTCCATGCGCTCTGCATTGGGCAGTTGGGTCTTGGCCCGTGAATAGAGCCTCCATATTTGCGTGCCCAAGGGGTCGTTCTTCTTCATTTCCTCGGGCGACTCGACGCTGGCGCTGGCGGCATCATTGCCAAAGGCCGGGAAAATGGCGTCGTCGAGCATGCCGCGACGGGCAGGCCTGTCGACGGGCTCGAGGTCCATTGTGACCTCTCTGGCCGCTGCAGAGTGCTGGAGTGCGGGCGCAGGAGAGGGGAGAGGGGAGAGGAGAGGGGAGAGGGGAGAGGCAGAAGCGACCTGGTGGAGAGGAGAGGAATGCTGCGTGTGTGCGCCTGTGCAAAGTGCAAAGTGCAAACGATGATGTAGCATGTAGCTAGTAAACCACTACGGAGTACTAGGTAGGCAATAATAGCTGTCTGCTGCGGCTGCGGCTGCTGCTTGTCTGTGAACAAAGTCTCTTGGACTTTAGTCGAGCCGCGAGCGAACGGCGGGCGCCCACACCCCACGCGGAGACGAACCTACTATTACGCTGCACGCTGCACCCACAGCTGGCCAGAGGGAGAGTAATAATAATACCGAGTATTAGCAGCAAAAAGAGACGGCGAGTGCGTGATGCGAGATTGGATATTGGCTGCGGGGGGGAAGAAGTAAGACTCGAGAGTTGGCCCACCACACACGCACACACACACACACACACATGGATACAACCTACATACTACGGTGAAGAGTTGTGATTATCATTCTTCTTCTTCTTCTTCCTCTTCCTCCTCTTCTTCTTGGTATCATCTCTGCCACCAGTGGGCGGCGCGACAATTGGAATCGAGAGCCCGCCGACTTGCTGAGGGCGTAGGAATGAGATGCCACCCACGAAAATACCCCCACCCGATTCCCTTTGCTCGCCAATCATGGTTGCAGACTTGCAGCCATGGAGCTCGGGTGGGTAATGGGACGGGCGAGATGCTCTACTCTCTCTCTCCCTCTCTCCCTCTCTCCCTCTCTCTCTCTCCACACTGGGCGTCTGACGCGCGCGACTCTCAAAAACCCACTTGCTCGAGCACATGACACGTGCGAATGCCCTTTTTTTTTTCTTCTTTTTTTTTCCTTTTGCTTGCTAAATTGCAGCCTGCGTGATAGCCACAAATTTACAACTTGACATGGCCGAGGGCTTTTTGCCTTTTGCACGAAAAACGGCCTGGCCTGTCCGCTTAGCATGCACCTGCGAGAGATCACCCCCTGTCAAGCCCAGAGACCGCTTGAACCGTGCAACACGAACAATTTCATCTTCACCTGTAACTACACGCTTTCTCAATTGCTGTGTGCTGTTAATTATGGGAGGTTTCTCGGCTGAGCCCTCGCATGCAAGCGCTGAATTTTAGGCACAAGCACAGCTGGGGGACAAAACAACAACAACACAAAAGTAGTTCGTTTGCGGCTGTCCAAACTGCCATGTTGACATGCGAGGCGGTGCTTCACAAAGAAACGCCATCCTGCTAGACGTCACTTTTCTACCCGCGGTCGACAAGGCCACCGAGGATCCACCAGACAGCCGGATTGAACTAGGCACAGCACGGCAAGTAACATGCAACTTGTATGCTACAACCAACGTCATGCTAGCCGCCAGGAACTCGCCTGTTGCATCCACTTCATGGGCAGGTAGTTCACCCGACTTGGGCAGTCATACAGATTGTATCACCAAGTCTACCGAGGGTATACCTACACACCTATTAATAATGTATCTAACTAGTAGGTAGCTACAAATTGACAAAACATTTCGCTCTCAAGTCAGCAACCAACACCACGACTAATGCCCTCGAGACGGACCAGCGCCGGCACATGTCAGTAACCTTGCCCAGCTTGCGTTTTCCCCGAAGCTAGGTAAGTTTTGCGTTGAATCGGTAGTTGCTTCCTACATTTCCCGATGTAATTCCACTCTTTCAGCGTCTTTTGAGTCTTGACTTGTTTGAGGCTTTGAGGCTCCATACTATGTAGACGGAGCCCAGACGAGGCTTGGGCCAGAGACCCACTACGTAGTAGGTAGTTAATTCAGCACGTGGTTGGTAGTGACGTGAGCGTACTATGTAGCCAAGTCTACCGAGTACATAATAATACATGATTAATTCAACAGCGCCATTCAGCATTGATTACATTTTAGCACCGACGACGTGCAAATACGATTGGACGGAGTATTTCCTCCGAAGTAGCTATTATAGCCCATGTATGCATACCTAGTAAAAAGCAGCAAGCATAGGGCGAGTCACGTGCTCCATACTTTTTGCACACCACACACAGACTGTTTTGCCATTACACCCATGTTGTGAATTGATCCAACCGGTTGTTTGCTCTCCAAGGCCAGTCATGTATTTGACTCGAGACATGCACGAGGAGAAACAGTTTTACGTCGGGTGGCCCGCTAGCCCTGCCAATGGATTCTTGGGCCGACAACTGGTGCTTTCACATGCAACAAAAAGTCGATGAGCCGATGGGACAAGGGTACAAGGATCCGGGATTCTAGGTAGTAGCTGCTTTGACGGCGTGTGTACTGTAGATTAATGTGGCTGCAAAAGAGTTCAAGGGCTGTGGAGTTGTGTGGACAGATATAGCCTATAACAGGTAACCAAGGTAGTGAGGGAGTAACAAGGACATCCCACGTGAGTTCCCCCATCGGTAACATGTGGTTCAGGTGGTCCATGCCGGTCTGACTTGCATTACACTTTGCAAGGGATAAACCTCAGCCTAGACCACCTCCTAGGCTAACCCCGTTCGCCCGACGCTACAGACGCAGATGCTGTTCAACACAATATACCCAACTGCATCCCACCGCCAACCTTGGGGGGGGCGCTTCCGCCTCCTCGACCCAAGAGAAGACCTCCAAGTTCCCACCCCCTTGGCCTTCTAGGAACTGCCCGAAATCTGGCCTTGAACCACGACAAAGTCCGGATTGGCCATGTAGAGATACAGCTAGGTACCTAGGTTAACTACTCCGTACAGGTAGGTAATTGCATTGAATCGAAACACCTGCGCTCCGATTACATGCGCGGGATGCCCCGTGGGGGTAAAAGTAGTACGGAGTATACATACATAGTACGTGATTCATTTCCCAGTCGTATAACAACTAACACCGAGTACGGATAGTTAATAGTTATGGGGTTACCTATTTTCGGGGGGGTCGCAATTTGCCTCCCTTTGCTTGCCCCATGCAAGCGGCACAGACAATAATTAGCAACCATGCAACTGCGAAGCCCCCAGGTGGGAGAGAGATCGCTTGGCAGCCCCAGCATCGGCCTTGTGTGCATCAGAAGGCTTGTGCTCGTGTGCTTCTTCTCCCTTTGTTAGCGTGGGAGGTCCGCGTGCTCTGACTGTGAATGCCACCCGTGGCCAACTCTCGTAAAGCTCTCGGTCAGCTCAATCGACGTCATTGCCACCAATAGATCAAGACGGGCCATGGCTCTGGCAACGCTAATATTCATCCAACAGCTGTAAGGCCAAATTGCATTTGTGAATAGCGGCATGTTGTGTCCCCATGGTCGTCAGACTCATCCCAAGTCAAGTCGTCCAAGGCATAGGTACGTAGCATGAATTTGGAGTGACGTAGGACCCCGTTTGCTCAACCATTATCCATCGTCCATTTCGTCGGGGTGAGGTTGGTCGTGGTCCCAAGCACGTCTTGGCAGCCATAGCGGGAAGTGAATTGATGGCCAAGGGGGGATAACTATCTGGAGGAGTAACAATTGTCGGATTTTGAAGTGTC
>SSBG01000005.1:538483-552471 GCA_028220655.1 Shiraia bambusicola | reverse complement strand
GGGTACGATCAGACTCGTTTCAAGCCAAACGACAACGGCCTCTCCTTCACCTTCTCTACCGACACATCCAAGCTCCTGACCGTAGCCGTCGATAGCATAATCGCGTCAAACACTCTGAAAGGATCCTTCTCCCTCACTTCTGACGCCTATTTCTCCGTCATCGATTCGACGGTCCCCCACTTGTGGTTACCAACATCTGTTTGCGCCCAATTTGAGCAAGCATTTGGTCTTACATATGATCCCAAGACCGATCTCTATCTAGTCAACGATACCATGCATCAACAGCTCCTTTCCAAGAACCCCCAGATTACTTTCAAGCTATCCAATTCGCTCAGCAATGCTGCTTCCAATTATACCAACATCATATTACCGTACGGCGCCTTTGATCTACAAGCCTCTTATCCGTATTACCAAAATGCAACCAATTATTTTCCGATCCGACGAGCTGCAAATGACACCCAATACACCATTGGCCGAGCTTTCCTGCAAGAAGCTTATCTCATCGTCGACTACGAGCGGGCAAACTTCACGATAGCCCAGGCCGTCTTCACCGATCCTCTTCCTGCCGCTAATCTTGTTACCATAAAATCGCCATCAGAAAAATCCGACTCCAATTCTGGATCCTCTGGGCTAGGGACAGGGGCAATAATTGGTATAGCCGTGGGTGGCGCCATTGCCTTCTTCATCGCCATGTTTGCTATATTCCTTCTCTTCCGCAGACGCAGACAAAGGCACGCAAAACAACCCTATGAGCTCGCCATCAACCAAACCTCCGAAGCTGACTCAGGCCAATCCCACTTCAACACCACCTCTGCCGAAATGAAAGCACAAGGAGCATCCGAACTCAACGGAACGCCATTAACCGAACTCGACTCACCAGCTGCAATGCACTACACCGCGGATAAGAAGACTGCCATCAGCGTCAACAACACCCCAGTAGAACTGCCTGCAGACGTCAGACCACCAACAACCCAACGATGGGAGCAAGTCCATATGCCACCGCAAGCATCACAGGGCCCATATGAAGTAGATGCAGCAAGCAGCACCAGTCGATCCGTCAGCCAACTTCCCAGCGACGACGGTCTCGGCACCAGCGATTTAAGCCCTCGATCCGGAGTCTCTCCTCTGACGGGCCATTTCTTGCTCCCGACTGCCCCGCGCTGATTACCTAGCAGTCTGGCACATGCCGAGATTGGATACAAAACGATTTTTTTCCTGGGCAGAAGTATAATGCAGTGCAAGTACATGATGCTACTCGAACAGTGTTGAACAACAACAACAAAAGACTACATTTTCCAACATGCAGGAACTTGGGAAGAGTAATGTTTAAGCATAGTTTTTTTTTTCCCTTTTTTATAATGATTATACATACGAGGTGATACCACTTTCTTTACACACACACACACATATATATATATATATGCTGGAATCGAACCAGCGCTCTTTTCCTTTGTACATAGAGTTGGGTAGTGATTCTTCGCGCTAGTCCACATGTGGACTAGCGCAGGGGTAGTGAACGCGATACTATCGCGTTGGCAGCCTCAACACCATACAAAACAAGAATACATGCCTATTGACTCACTTGGATATCGTTGCAACGATCACTGTGAGATGGGCGTCACCAGTCCCTTTGTCGTATCAACAATATATATATATATATATACAGCGCGCGTATTGCTTGAGTAGCGTGTATTAATGTTTATAAAGTAGTGAGTTATTCTATTATATAACTACATGTAAATTATCTACAAAGTCACGTCCAATTCAATAACAAACTTTATAAAGAAGATGGAAAGCGCGATTCTCATACCCTATTCATCTATCTAATGGAAATCCCCCCCTGTACTAGAATTCCCTTTCTCCCCATCCTATTTGGTAGGGAATCCGAATCCTGATTCTAATGTCGTTCGTTGTAACGTGGATACTGGTTAGGATGGTAGATGTGCTGTTATTGGAGAAGTAATATGCTAGCTACCAAAGGCACCACATTGCTCTTTGAGATGAAAAAAAAACTTGTGGAAATTGATAATTGGCCATGTTTCTACGCGTGCGTTGTTAGTATGCTGGAATGAGGAGGGATGTCGTGGGGTGGGAGAGGGTTGGATATAAGCTTTTGGTGAGTGTAAAGTGGGTGTTTTTGTAGGTAGTTTGGGAGACTTGTAAGGAATAATGGCTAGGGTGATTATTGCAAGTCCCAAGGTTGAGGTTTGGTGTCGTATCGTGTTATTAGAATTGTAAATTTATGTGCATGCGTGGGATTTTGCTTGTTGTGATTCGATTAACTAACGAATGGTTCGCTTTTACACTAATATTGATAGACAGTTTGCAGAATATTCTTCATCCTAAGTGAAGGGCAGTGAAAGAAATTTATTCAAACGGGCAGAGACTGGTCATATCCCTTTCATTATTTGTGGACAACCATGTACAAGATATACATTGTCTTCATTCTCATGTTCCCCTTTCACCTTGGTCAATTCACGGCCTTTCCCAAACGTCTATAAGGGCTTTTTCATTTGGCTATTGTAGTCTTGTATACTTGGCAATCATACAGCTCTTCTTTCTAACGAAGCGTAGCATCAGTGGTTGGACCTGCAGCACTGTGAGCGCTAGCACCAGCACCAGGACCCACTGCCGCATGGGTAGCCTGCTTGTGAGCTTCCTCTCGCTCTCTGGCCTCGCGCTCAAGCTGCTCTTCGGTTCTCTTGTTGCCGCGTGCAATGAGCTTTTCGATCAGGCCGCCCTTCTTAGGCGCATCGTGCTTGTCGCTGTGTTCAAATTCTTGGAGATAGGCAACGCGTTCATGAGGAGGCATAGCTGCTAGCTCTGAGTCGATCGAGTCGCGGTTGTCTGGTGGTGGTGTTAGTGTGTTGCTGGTGATGTATGCAAAGTATGAGCGGGAAGGTTGGGCCAATAGGGCATAGACTAAGCTGTGATGTGCTTATACTTGAGGTTGCAGCTTTCAGGGGTCAAGGGAGAAGATACCTTCAATCGTGCCGACACCTGAGCCACTTGTAGGAGAGTCCTTGCCAGCATATGCGTCATTCTCAGGCTGCGACTTGCGACGGCTGCCAATGTGAAGCTTCTCCTTGATCTTGTCCATGGTTGTATTTGCAGGTGTTGTTCGACTGTGGTGTACAATAAAGAGTTATTTTGTTACGACAAAGGTATAGTTGTGTTTGTTGTCGGGCTGGGGTGGGTGGGGTTTAGTTAGATGGGTGCCGCGTGCGTATCCAGTACGTCATAAT
The DNA here is from genome assembly GCA_028220655.1 of Shiraia bambusicola. Lineage (NCBI taxonomy): Eukaryota > Fungi > Ascomycota > Dothideomycetes > Pleosporales > Shiraiaceae > Shiraia > Shiraia bambusicola. The sequence goes on along the minus strand of SSBG01000005.1, from coordinate 549,226 downwards.
CAACCAGTTCACGGTGGCTTGGAAGCTGAGCTGGCAACAACGGACCCGTCTTTGCGCATATCTTTTTCAAAAAAGTGCGTTTGTGCATGGTATTAAATTGGGCCCATGGCTTATGAGGTGCCTGTGTCGAAGAATGCTATTAATGTTCAGTGGGTAGGTAGTTAGTGCTGAAGACACACTTGCAAACTTGAAATGTCTGTGCACATCAAGGTATGATGAACATGGAGAAGTCAAGTGCTAATAGTAGAGGGTCAGCTCGACAATGATTGCCACATTAGGAAGATAGAAATCTATTGTTGATTACTGCAACTCGTTCTCGTAATAGTCCATGGCGGAAGAGCTCAATCTGTTTAGTAGATCTACGGAAGCCAGAGCGTATGTGGATAGTTGAAACAACTCCACGCTTGACCGATTGAGCGCAGCAACAAACACCTAACATCCAAACTTTCCATATCGGGCAATGCACTCAAGGCCTGGACTGCCATGATGCCATGGCAATGCATTTTTCTCTCTGCTTTGAATCTTCTGTTGGCTCATAGTTGTAGCACGTCTCCGTCATTAAATAGCAGGAAGAAAAACAAACGCTAGTGGTTACAACAACTAAACTCTTATGGGTATTTCAAGGAGATTCAAAACTAGGTAATATGCTCAACACTCTTACGCTGTTTAAACACACTTCTTCTCAGCCCCATGTGCCTCTTATACAACAGGAAGTAGCCCCTCAAAATCAAGTCTGGGCTGCACCAATGGCTAGATAAGCGTCTTGCTGGCAATACCTTTCATAGCACCGAGGATTTCCTATCGACACGTCTTTCTTCTTAGACTGGCAGTCCTTCCTCATCGGGGGCTTCGGGTGCTCCACTCACAGCTCCATACACACGTAACGGAACCTGAATCTCAAAGCTCTCTGCCGGCAGCCGCTGGGCCGCAGCCAAGATGACACCTCTGTCGTCATTAGATATCTCTTCCAAGAGATCGTCCCATAACACTCCATCATCATCATCATCATGCACCAAGCGCGGAGTAATGAATTCAACTCTCAACTTCCATTCGAGACTCACGCCACTAGTGATAAACTCCGGTGTGGCATTAGGTGGTATTGTTGGAGAAAACGCTAGACGTTGTGCAAAAAGCGCATTTTCTGAGAATGATGCATGTGCCTTTTTTGTGACGCGATATATAGAGGCGTTGGAACGCAGCGCGATTGCGGCATCTACCTTTTCTGAAGTCTCTAATGATACGTGAACTGAATAGCAGGGTATATGCGAATTCGTGAAGTCGATCACAGCGGTTAGAGTTTCGCCTAAGCGGTACGCTGGTCGGGCTAGCATGATTACAGCAACACGCCGGCCACTGCGAGCAATCTCGAACCGATTAGCACTTTGATTCGCGGCGCCTGTCAGATTGCTACGAAGAATGGCCATATCTATCGACTCTTTCATCGTTTGTGGCTCCTCGGCAGGTGAGGACCTTCCAGGAACGGTCTCAGTGGGAGACAACAGTCCCAAACTCGAGTTGTGCCGTGGGCGATCAAGTAAATTATCAACGTACTCGCGAAAGTCATTGAAAGGGATGGTTTCTAGCTTGCCTGGAGTAGATCTTTTTGAGGATTTGGCAGTACCAACACTGGACGTTCGAGCTTCATCGCGCAGAATAATGTACGGTGACATGAGGTCATGTCCAAGGACTTCCCCTCGGCCTAGATTTATGTCAGCTTGAATGACATCAAACCATAGTCGTTACGTACTATTCACGCTCCCAAAAACCCGAAATGGGATATCGACTTGCTTTACTTGTTGATCCTTGGTCGAACCAGCGCGTTGGGTTCCTATTGTGAGGTGGTACGATATCTTCATGGACTTTCCCTTGTGTGACGGTGGTAAACCTCGAGGCATGGTCAGACTGTAGGTGAAACTTCGGCTTTCACCAGGTGCTAGTTTGAGGTCCACAAACAGGATGGACTGTGGTGTAGAGATGAGAGGTACAGTCTTGGAGCTGGCAATGCGGCCCATCTCACGTATACTGGAAGGCTCAGACTGCCCAAGAAGCCCTCCAAGTGACTCGCCAATATTGCCCCACCCAAGCGCCCCAAACAAACCACTCTCTCTCTTCTTCCTCTCGACACCCACTACCCCACCACCACCTTGACCACCAACGACACCTTTCCGCTTGACTTCTTCAAAAGGTGCCTGGTTAATCAAAGATCCATCAAGAGTGAATGAGCCCATAATCTGCGCGTAGCCCATCATCAGAGACTCGGGAAGATTTTGTGGGGCCGGCGGCGTCAGGTGGGAGCTCTGTCGTTGATGCATTACCCTTGGCAAAAGGCGCGCATGCGAGGATGTGTTGGCAACATACTCGGACGCCAACGTCTCAGTCGAGTTGTTGCTCATTGAGTAAAACTCTCCACTGCTACGGGGTGTACCATCCATGCTCGAGCCAGACAGTATCCGCGCTACGGGAGAGAGTGGATCCAAGGTGGAATTTGTCATTGCTGTGCGTCGATTATCAACTTGGGATCTAGGGGAAGGGCGTCGTACGGGTTCCACGTGTTTTGGTGGGCTAGTAGAAGCGCCATGTCTTTCGCTTCGATTGGGCACTGATTCGTCTGGAGGTGGGGGAGCAGCGGGGAACCTGAAATTGTGAGAGAAGGAATTGGATGCTTTCCGGGTTGTCGTTGACAGATTAGGGGTGCTGGGTGTGGTGGTAACACCTGGTCGTCTCCTCCCTGACCTTGTAGGAAATGCAAACTCGTTGGAGGACCTGGTGCGTGCCGGTGTCGGTGGTGATGTTCCGCTTACGAGCGGGGAGACGTGAGTTCCTGAGCGGTGGCCTGGAGAGTTGACTGCATGTTTGTTAGCTACGAGCCTATGCCGATTGCGATAGGACATGCCTGGGTACGAGCTTGGTCTGCCGGGCACGATTTGCAGACTACCTGATCGGCAATGTCCTCTCCGTGGAGGGTAAGAAGATGTGCCTCTGCCATTGCTGGCATTTGTTGCGTCCGTGCCAAGAGATATGATGGATAGAGACCGGCCATGTATCTTCCCGCCGTTGTTGTTGTTGTTGTTGCTGCTGCTGCCAAGCGCTGCATTGGGCAGCGCAGGTGAAGGGCCTTCTCCCACAGCAGTGGCAGCTGCAATGGTCGAAGGAGCATTCAGCGATAGAGCTGGGCGGTGTCCGCGCAAGTTTTGGGGCGGTGGTTGTGAGACCATGGACGAGTTCCGCGACACGGTGGGTCTTGTCGACGAGTGAACGGGGGGTAGCTTGCGTTGCCTCTCCCCTCCAGGCGCGAAGCCATTCTGCTTGCGGACCGGCGAGTGGTCGCGTCCTGCTGGAACAGCAACATTTTTAAAGGTGATTGTGCACTCGATGTCTTCGCCTGCGAATACCGTCGCGCTCTTCCATTGTACAAACACGCGGATATTCGAGGGGGACATGGTACGGGCAGCAGGCAGCGCGGGTTGCGGGACGGTAAGCGGCTCATCGGGCGCAGTGGACAGCAACCATGACGCCAGGTGGTTTCGGACCTGCAGGAAAGGGCGACGACAGCAATTGAAGGGTGAAGAGGGCGATGCGACGCGGCTGATCCGTCATGAAGCTGTCCGTCATGCACCCCAACTCGGACATGTTGCGCTATACCCAAACAGGCATTGGTACTACATACTAATAGGTATTAAAGCACATGCAACCCTCACATGCTTTTGTCCTGCTATGGACAGATCACACAGGGTATTAATTGATAATTAGTTGATATCTTACAGCAGCCCTTGCATTTTTTTACATTAAACCATTCAATTTAACTACTTTACCCGTCCAATACATGCTTGGTGGGCGATTAACTACTTGATGATTAGAGTCATAAAGTTACAATCTCAGTATAGTCACGCTCCCAGAATGAGCAGCTTTGTATTGTATTGTATTCTCAGCAGTCTGATGACCAACAATTACGTCGCTGCGTATAGAAGTACCGACACTGTGCATTGATAGATTAACTACCTAGTCTTGTATCTATCGTCGCATCCAGACTACAAGATTACAGCGGACCTCTGACTAAGTACATATTCAAAAGGGACGCCATTCGAGCCCAAGACCTGCCTAGCCGTATGTGCTTAATATGTTATAATATCTACCTACCTAGTTATTGTGGTGGCTTTGTGACGGTTAATCGCGCTCGTTTCGCTGCAACCACGACCTATGGTAGAATTGGTAGCAAGGTGGCAGCATTAGCGTAATTTTTATACAGGGGTGGTGTTAGAGATAAAAGAAGAAATAGTTAACTATTCCAAAATTTATTAGGCGAACTGCGGGTCCTTGGCTTCAGGGCCAAAGTACTTCTTTTTGTTCCGATATAAGGGTTGTTCCGCTACGGGTGGATACATGTTAGTTTCCATCTTACTCTTACGCTTGAAAGATGTGGTGTAACATGGATGTTAATATTGAAACTGTAATATACTATGGTTGGGCTTGTCGATGGTTTTGAGTTAGTGCAATGCATTGTTGCTTCAACCAATTGACAAGCATGGTTGCTTGCTTCGCTTTCTCATCACGAGCAGCAATGCATGTTGCCAGGATGTCGTTCTCTGCCTCCAGCTTCTTTGCTGCCTTTTTGTGGCTATCAGCTTGCTCAGTAAGATTTGCGCATTCGCGCTGAAGTGCTTCGTAGGAGAGCTTGAGTGCCTGAGTCTCGGTTGTAAGCATGCAGATGGACTGACGAAGCCGGCTAGAATCAGCTTCCTTGACACTAAGTTGGGTAGTGTATTCATCAAGAAGTGCCTTGTGAATGTTCGACTGCTCTCGGAATAAGTCACGTTCGTCCTGTAGTCGTACAATGTCTCTGCTCAGGTCATGAACAATTGAGCTTGTGGATAGCGGCAAGGTCGCATTTGATGGCGCAGTAACTGGATCTGCACGTGTGCGCCGACTAAAGCAGGAAAGGAAGCTAGACCCAGATGTTTGCGCAGAACAGAAAGAGGCAGGCTCCGAGAAAGTTGGAGAAGGCATCCCAGAAGACTGGCCAGCAGTTTTGGGCATGTCGATGATTGTTGAGGTTTGCTTCTTGCTGTAGAACAGAGGCATCTTTGGCAGTTATGCAGGGTCGGTCTAGTTGGGTACTTTGGAGGTTTTGCGATATTCCCCAGCGAAAGACGTGGAATTAGAGTTGTAGAGAATGAGTAGTGGTTTACTTGAACTTTGCACCGACCTCGGGACTGACGGGTAGTTGACTGTTGACCAAAGTAAGTTTAATATAGTTATTAGTTAGTCCGTAGTTACTAGGTAGTTAACTAACTACCTAGCATGCACTCGACACTATGCAACTATTACAATGCATCATTGTGTCTTCTGGGCACTAACTATCAGTAGAAGCTTGGCATGCACGTGCAGGGCGGAAACCAGGGTAGTTATTGCCAGTACTCCGTAACTATTGCCCAGGTTGGTAGTGATGGTTATTATTGTCAGCGATTAACCGCCGTTAGGCGAGCGTGTTGCATAGCGTCATACATGAATACCTACTACATAGTATGTACTATGTATACCGTAGCAGACTCGTCCATGGAAGCTGAACACCACAACTCGGTAACTATAACTACTCGGTAACTACAGAACACGACAACACATTAGCGCCCGTCTAGTGGTGTTGAGAAGAGGGGTGCAGCGAGTCAACTACTGGTTGGCATGGGCTGATGACGGTGGAGCGGAATCCGGGCCATTTCCACCCTTGCCAACCATCTGCCGTACTGTACCTATCTGCGTCAAGGGAGTTTTCCCTGATTCACATGCATGTCGAGGCATGTCGAGGCATGTCGCCTAGATCTAGGAAATTTGTTGGACGCCAGGGACGCCAGGGACGCCAGGGACGGCTCCCCTGCTTCTGCTTATATACCCAGCACTATGCACCGTGCCTGAGCAGTGAGTCCTTTGCTGCAGCCCGCCATCATGATGCGACGATTCCACAAGCAAGCGGTCGCGCCCGGCCAAGGAAAACTCGAGAGGAAGCCAAGCAAGAGGCAGAAGATTGCCCAATTCTTCAGATCAAGCAAGCAGAAGCCGCAGGACCAACCTGTACGTCCAGCACACACACCCACACCTTCCCTTCCCTTCTTGCTCCCATTCTTCCCTCCACAGCTCACCTCGATAGACTTCATAGCACAGACACTAATGGCCCATCTACAGCCCAAGAACCCCGCCATCAACCACATTTCTTCTCCAGGCCCCATCCATGGAGCAAAATCTATTCCGCCGCCTGCACTTGAGCACGTCAGCCCCGCCGAGCATGCCAGCACAGCTTCAGTGGTCGAAGCTCCGCCAGCGCCCGTGCCAACACCACCGTCAGAGAAAGACAAGCTAGACATTGTCAGCGAGACACAGCTACATGCCCTCTTCTCAGGAGCCCCGCATTTCAGCATTCTGGAAGAAACCACGGGTCCTTCTCCTGTGGCTACATACCCGTGGAACGGCAGCCTTCCCTCCAAAACCTTCTCGGATTCTCAGTCTCCAGACGAGCCTGCTTTTTCCGCTTCGACGCTACGGCAGACTTCACCAGCCACTCAAAACGTCGACCATGTGAAACCACTCCACAATGGATACAAAGCCGACGTTGTGGAGATGCCAAGCATGGCCACTGCCCAAGGCATAGAGCCAGGCAGTATTGGCTTTGCCCATTTCTTGGAGTTGCCAAAGTCAGACAGCCTGGCCACTGATTGTGAAAGTTCGCAGTCGAGCAAAGAGTTTTTGTGGGCCACAAAGAACAAAGAGCTCATGCAAAGCAGCCCAGAGAGAATTGGAATCCGTGCAGTAGCCATGGATCTAATCTACAACCGCCTCATCGAGTTTCAGGATCTGTGCGAGGCTTTCCACGACAGTCCTGAGCCCATGACCATCCTGAACCACCAAAGCGTAGGAGACCTATATGCAAATCTGTTCAGCAAATTCCTCATGCCCCCAGGCTTTGACGGAAGTGCAGAAGACCCTACCGGGCTGCAGATTCAAATCTCTACTCTAGTCAACATACTGGACCTCAAAGGCATTTGGTATGATTTTAGTCTTGTGGAATGGAGAATACGCTTGGGCCAGCTTCTTTGGAGCGAACCTGAAGCTGTACCAGAACACCAACCTCACCCTCTTTGGACAGAGCGCGAGATTTTACTCCTGCAAATCACATTGGCCTGCGAACTCCTTCTTCGGCTTGACGCTATGGTGGTCAAAAGCATCCACGAAGACAAGGCAAAGACGAAGACTACCCCGCGAGAGCTTGCAGATTTGCTTCAGAGGAAATCAAGAAAAGTAGATTGGGATCTAGTCCTCGCACGGAGGTTTTTGGACAACGTATTGGTAGTCAGGAGCAGCGATCTTAACGTTCAAAAGTCGGCGCCCAAGTCGCGCGGCTTCTTCTCCATGATCAGCGCGGGTAGTGAAGTAGAGCAGCCTCTGAAACCAGATTTCATCCTACTACCTCAACATCAAGCGCGACAATTATCAGGACTTCTCAAATTTGCCGAAACAATCCAGTGGCCCAATGCAGAAGCCCTACTTCAGGGCATTGTGCGGAAATTGGGCGCAAACAATGATACTCAAGAAACAGAGCAACACCCTTCTCCCGGCGGAAAAGGCTTCGATCCGATTACACCTTCGTCTATTAGCGTATATGGCACGCCATTACAAACGCCACGGTCTGGGGATCAATTACTAGATGGTTATTTCGGCCATATTGGCAAGCCTACTCTCAGTCGTGACAGCTCGCACTCTTTGCGAATCCCGCTTTCCAGCACATTGCCTATCACAGATGGGCCCAAGTCAGAATTGATGAATGTTGGAGGCTGGTTGAGTCGATCGTATCTGACTGGCCTGGTTCTGCCAGGTGAACCAATATCTCACTTTCTTATTTCGACACTCCTTGAGAATGATCCGGCTGCTATCGCCAAATTGGGTGATTCAGCTAATTTGTATGGCGGGTTTTCCCATGCTGGCAGGACGTGGTGGAGCAAAAATTCAATCGTTGGTCGTGTATTTGCGTGCCTTGAGGGAGCTGTAGAATGCTTGGGCTGGGTATCATTCACAAACACTCCCGATGGAATGGTAGACTGTTGGCATTCGATCCATAGTGAGCAGTTACCAATTGACGACCGACTCGCCAACAATGCACGCGTGGATGTGGTCTCGCGGGATTCGGCAATTGTTCCCAGTAGTAGCTCTTTGACAGCTAGACCCCAAGATTTTATCTTTCCAGAGGACCAGGATATACTGCCATCGACTATCAGTTTCTCACGCTGGGACCTCACGCCATTGAATCCGGATTTGATGGACAATGACGCTCTTTCGGGCATGCCTACAGGAAGTGATATTTATACACCTTCAGTCACATTCACTTCCAAGGACAATGACTTGGTGCATACCCTGACACTCGCCTTCGACATACAATTCATTACTTCCTGGAAATGTTTCTCGCCAAACACATTCCCAGCCCCGGGTATACCACAAATTCTGAAGCGCTCACTCACCGGTACATTATCAAATACCTCTAAGCGTAGCGCAAGTGTCAGGATGTCACGCCGGAACAGCCACGGATTTGAGCCGCTCTTGTCACATCCACCAGACTCAACAGATATTGCACCCAAGCCGGCATATCCTACCGAGGCGATTGAGGACGACACAGAGCCGGTGACGAAACTTCGCCAGCCTGTTGATAGCCATCCCCTTCATGTCTCTTACAAGTATACAATAGTACCTGTAAAGGATGTGCTGGCTCCTGAATTCATGATTCCCTTTGATATGCATGCTCATAAGCCAGTATCACGATCACAGCCGAGCGCCGAACTGACGGTAGATAAGGGCACGAATGCGAAGGACACAGTCCTCGTACTTGACGCGCGCTCTTCAGCCGACTTACAGCTTCTTGCAAGGGCATGGTGTGCTGAAAAAGGTTACCATGCCGTTATTGGTCGGGCAGCACGCACATGCCTCTCTTGTTGCATTCGGGAAGCTCGTGGAATAGGCCTCAATGTCGTCATTCGAGTATGATCGATTGGGGATGACAGGGCCTGTTTCCTCCCGCAATTCTTCATGGCTAATGCCAACCCATAGATTGTTTTTGTTTTTTGTTGATTGGTCTTCAGCGGGCGCAAACATGAGATACCCAGTGATCAATAGATGTGCATGTTTTCAGTTCAGTGCAATGCACTATTACTTTCATTTGCTTAATTTCATACAATGCACAGATGGAAGTGATGTCTGATGTAGATCTCGTCTGTTAATGTGTTGTATGCAAGAGACTGGAATGTATGCATTGCTTTCTAGTAAAGGCAAAACGAGCCTTGTGGGGACGCAGATGCACACGTTAAAGCGCACGAGGCGTCCTAGCCACACCGCTTCAACTGAGTACGGTGGTCAACAACCAAGCAGGATGCCTTACTGTGTACAATCATTGTCTCCGCAATAAGCTGCGCTAGAGTACACAAGTTTTCACTATTTACCCTGTCTTCCTTTGCAAACGTGTAAGCAACTAAAACGAAACATGTCAAAATACCATTTTTTGGGGTTAAGACCTCCCCCCCCCCCTGTACAAGACCCGGATCGAACAGAAGGACCCCTCTACGGCCATTAGTATTGATTTTTTTTTGGGTCCTAGTCATCAGACCCAGATTTAATGTAGGAGAAATAGCGTTACTTCTAAGCTGTGTTTTACGCGAGAAATATACTGAATATTTTGCCATCTCATGACAAGATAAACAAACCCCCCTCACCCCCTTTTCAAGACCCGGTTCGAATTGAAGACCCTCCCTAGGCACTGGCGAGGACACCAAACTACCTGTGACCTGGGCTTTTTTTTAACCAAAATATCCGGTACGGCTGTTTCATCACTGCTCACGCCACCAAGAAGAGATATCTTTGATTCATTCATTTAAACTCCCGTTACCACCACATTCCACGCCCATTGTAATCTCAAACAACACCTCCACATCTAAACATGAACATGGAATACGAACTCACCATACCAGACGAAGACTTTGCCATTGAGCAAAGTCGCTCGACAGATTGCTGTTCTCGCTTGGTTCGCCGCGGCGACTGTACTATAGCAGGTGCATACTTCTTCAAAGCGATAGGGAATTGTTTCTTGGTTGTATTCGATTGCTTTGGTGACACGATACGGGAATGTTGTCATGATTGCGCAGAATGTTGTACTGATTGCTGCACTGGGCTGTGCAAGTGTTGAAAGAGCTGGACTCGATGTATGTATGCATGATGCGGGTCACATGCCTGGATGGAAGCTGGCTGCCATGGCCTAAATTAACTGAGGGTGCTTGCTCGAGTGATGAGATCTGCTTCAGGGAAGATGGGATAAAGAAGTGGCGAACCGTGATCGACGAGGCTTCTTGGGTTGCGAAGATGAATGCTGCATTTTCATTCCTTGCAGGCTTGCAGTACGATTGCTGGAAGAGACTAGGACGAGATTTTCTATTGCTACAGTGCCTTTCGATGCACTTGAGAGCTTATGCAGGCTGTTATGATAATCAAGGTAAAAGTCCTGCATTTCCTGATGGTCTTCAGCTAATTCATGCAACATAGTCTAGCTTTGCCAGCTTCCTGTATCTCTAGTCTGCATTCTACTATCAAGTTCTTAGTTCACACAAACTTTCAAGTTCTCAATAATCACCTCAAAATGGACAAACCAAGTAAGATCCACAAGGATACAAAGGATAACACCAAACCCCCTCCAACCAGCCCAACAGAGCAATTCCCCTATAA
>SSBG01000005.1:471402-531576 GCA_028220655.1 Shiraia bambusicola | reverse complement strand
AATGTTAAGGCGGCTAGTAAGTGGCTACGATATAAAGCAGCTGGTGTTACCAGTGAGTCGTCTTGGGTTTATTCAAGGGAAGATGAGGTGAAGGAAGTATATCAACAATGGATTAATCAGTAGATCTGATTACTCAAGTCCTTAAGTTAGGTTGATCACAACGTTCTAACAACGTTGGATCCTGTCTGTTATATACATGAGTCCTCCTGTGTCCTCGCACTTACCTGCACGAGCTATCCGTGCCCCTCGTGCATATGTTGTCGAGATAACTATACCCAAGAGTCTCCTCGCACCTTGGGTCGTGAGCTTTCTATTGCCAAGTACTTCCTCGTGCAGCCCGGCACGAGCTGTCACGTGACCTTGTATACTTCTTCGTGCTGACTCCTGAGTGGTTCCTCTTCCGCCATTGTCTGGTCAAGCGCCTTCCAGGTCGTCATGTAAGTTGGATCGTAACATTGGTATCTGACTTTGTGTTGACATATTTCCGCCTATCATATCGGTCTTGGCATTGTGCAATATCGCGCCACAGGCGCGTAAACCATAACAAGAATGCGACGAACAGCTCCCGTAGTATCTACCCCGAGCAGATTTCATCATGGGATTCTTTGAGAACTTGGGTAAAACCCTCGACAGCATCGGCGAAGAAGCAGTAAAGCACGGGCCAGCAGCACGAGGCCTTTGGGAACATGTCGACAACTTCGGAAGGTCCGCTGCCCCAGTCGCTTAGAAGGCTTTACAATATGCCTCAAAGTACATTGCGTCCATGGACGCACAAGCCAAACAAGAAAGTACTTGCCCGACTCAAGACGTCGCAGCGCAAGCTGGAAAAGTAGATTGGCGCTTCATTCAAGATTTCGGCGAGCACGTGGGACAGCAAGTCGGATCTACCGCGGATCAATTCTGGACTGCAATGATCTCAGGCGACGTTTTAAGAACAATATCTCATGAAAGCAGCCCACTCATTCAGAACGCCCAAGAACACCTTCCAGGTATGGGCGATCGCACAGTTCGTTGGATCACACAGCACCCAAAGCAAGCTATCGAGCTTGTTTCTTGCATTATTGCTGCTCCCACAATCATGACTGTCACTCCTGCGGCCTTGGGATTGGTCGGATTTGGTATGGGTGGTGTCACTGCTGTTATGTTGCCCATAAGAGTTTGTCTAACAATTTTGGTTAGGATCGCTTGCTGCTGGTGCTCAGGCGGGAGGATCTGGGCTTATGGCTGTGAAGGCGGTTGTCGGAAGTGTTTCTATGGCGAGGACGTGTAGCGCTGCTGCTGTGGAATTCTTGGATGCTTTGAAGAAAGACGAGTGAGATTAGACTTTGGAGATATTCATGGATATGAGAGGTTCTTTCGTCTAAGAAGAGCAATTTAAGCTTCATTCTATCTCTCCTTCACTCTTCATATTTTCCTTTTAGTTTTTCACTTTCATGTTCTTTCACGTAGCCGTGTTTCGTTTTCACTTCTGCTTGTTTTGTTTGTGACGCAGCATAACATGCTCCACCCCACATCCTCGGCGCTTACGGGGCAAACCGATACCTCACACAACACCAGCGATCCAAGTTCAACTATGCAAAAAAACTCCATGGCGTTCTTCGGACAAGAGGCGGGGAAACGTATTGGACCAGTCGCCGTTGAGACTTGGAAACATCTTGATGCATTTGGCCAAGAAATTGGAAAGAACGTCGGCAATACTGCGAACACTGCTATAGACTGGGTTGCCAAACATCCTACTGAGACCGCCCGTATTGTGGGATGCGTTGTGGCTGCTCCGGTCGCCATTGCAGTGGCTCCGGTTGTTCTTGCAGGTGTAGGCTTCACTGCTGGTGGAGTTGCTGCTGGTAAGTTCTTCTTCATGTAGAGTCTTACTATGCTGCGTTTCTAACATATGGGCCATCAAGGATCTGCGGCTGCGGCTGCTCAAGCAGGCATTGGGAGCGTGGTAGCTGGTAGTGCGTTTGCTGTCCTTCAGAGCGCAGGCGCTGGCGGAGCGGGTCTTGCTGTTGTAAATGCGGTAGTAGGAACTTCTGCAGCTGCTATTGCCGTCGGTGCTACTGCTCCAGCAGTAGTCAAAGCTGTGAGAGAAGACAACAAGAAGGCACAATTGCAGGAGGAGAAAGAGGATGAAGAAAAAGACAAGAAAGAGGAGATGATGGAAGAGTAGTGATAGGATCAGGCGGAGACGAGGAACGGGAGCGTTCAGTATCCTTCACAAGAGATTGAAGCTAGATGATCGTGGCGCGAGCTTCAATAATCTTAACGTAGAGAACTAGAGATCAGTTCATTTCTCATTTCATCTTAGGATAATGTGTTTTGGACGGGGAATTACATGAGACTTTCAATTACATAGCCCAAGCCCCAAGCGACGGTAGGCGTTGTGTGTTTTGGCATGTCATTTGTGGGTATTAGTGAGGTCACAAATTACGAAGGGACGTTTAAACTACCTTTTTAGTCACAAACCTTAGTTATGAGCCAATGCTGAAGAATAAAATTAGAATTCTCGGTAGATATGAGCGATCCTCCGTATGACACGCCCACTTGAAAGAGAAAGGGCTTCTATGCAAGTGTTTTAGTGTTCTTCCCGATTAGGCGTACTTTTTTGACTAAAGCGCATATCTGTGCTCGCGAGAAGCGCTTACTCGACCAATGCATACACTATGATCGGCAGTAGTGAAACGCATCTTGAGTGAAACTTTCAGAATTTTCAAATGACATGATATTATTCCCTGCATTACCCCGACATCTACCCGTTGTCAGTAGATGGTGACATTTCAATTTCCCTTCCAAGGCACATTCGCCAGCTACCTATTTCGTTAAACTTCTGACCGCAACTGCCTACCTTGACGGCCTCTTCTCGTTCCATGTTGCATGTTTCTGGAGTTTCCCCGGCTTCATTAAACGCCCTATTACTACGATTAAGGATGAGAAAAAGTACGTATAGAGGTTCGGTCCAACCAGGTGGATGGCTAGATCTGCGATACTAGTTAGTACATCGCCAGCTCCGCTGATTGGATCTAGTCTTCTATTTGAGCTAATACTACGCTTGTCACGTAACATCTTACAGAATAGCTTTAGTCAAAATAAGACGGCTGCAGGTTGATAAGACTACCGCAGCTTGTGCGTCCAGTCACAAGCCTACTACATGCATCGATGTTAATCAGTTAGAAGCACCGTCATGCAACTTCACACTTCACACTTGCGTGATTTGTTCCAATTGGTAACTAGGTCGACGCCGCCGCAATTGCACCGATAATACACCACTCCGTTGGTACTAATACTGTCATCCCACTCCATGAGCATCCACTAATTACCGCGCAGCAGATTTCTCGTGTACAGCACGCTTCTCGCTTGTGTTCCACACTTGATGTGTCCTTTCTCTTCCCTTCATCGTCCATTGCTATAGTGAGCTTCTTCATCTTACTCTGATTCATTGTCTATTGAGCCTCCGATTTTACATCGGACCTAACCTTCGAATGGCACACGACAGTAAGCCATATCGATCCTGGCTTCCTAGTTCTCTATGGAGTACAAATACTGAAGAAGCAGTCGCCTCACCTAATGAACACACTTCACTTCTCTCGTCCCCACAGCCTGAAGAATGGCCTGCTGATGAGGATACCACTTTGTCCCAATTCGAGCTGGTCTCACTGGAGTTTTGGATCCTGATTAAAGGTTCATTACCTGTCATTCTCGCATATGCTTTGCAGAATTCCCTTCAAACTGTGTCAGTCCTCATCGTGGGGCGCTTGTCAGCAGAAGCGTTAGCCACTGCTGCTTTTTCCTACATGTTTGCGATGGCCACTGGATGGCTGATTGCTCTTGGTGGCACAACAGCAATAGATACATTGGCCTCGGCAAGCTTTACAGGAAGTAAGAACAAACACGACCTTGGCGTTATCCTCCAGCGCTCATTCATTGTCTTGCTACTATTCTACATCCCGGTCTCCGTAATGTGGTTCTGCTCCGCACCTCTCTTTAGGGCACTCGGACAGGAAGAATATATTGCCCGGAATTCTGCAAAATTCCTTTCTGTTCTTGCTCCAGGCGGGCTAGGCTATATCTATTTCGAAGCCATGAAGAAGTATCTACAAGCTCAAGGTGCGACTGTTTTTTTACCAAAAATAGGCAAACTATCTAGAGACTGACGTACACAGAAATCATGAGACCCGGAACCTACGTTCTTTTGATCACGTCACCGTTGAGCGCGGGCCTAAATTACCTCTTCGTATATACTTTCAAAATGGGCCTTCTCGGTGCGCCGCTCGCTACTGGCATTGCATATTGGGCATCATTTTTGCTACTTGTCGCATATGCTCGTTTTATAGACGGATGGGCATGTTGGGGAGGATGGAACCGTAAATGCTTACAAAATATGGGGACATTCTCACGCTTGGCCTTCCTTGGAGTCATACATGTCGGAACAGAGTGGTGGGCTTTTGAGATTGTCGCTCTTGTTGCAGGAAGACTTGGAACCATTCCACTGGCCGCTCAGAGTGTAATCATGACCACAGACCAGGTCATGAATACGATACCGTTTGGAGTTGGAGTTGCTACATCATCAAGAGTTGGAAACCTGCTCGGAGCACAAAATGCTAAAGGTGCCGCAAGAGCTGCCAATACAGCCGCTGTATTGAGTATGCTTCTCGGCGCTATTGTTTTAGCTATTCTCATGGGCGTAAAGGACGTATATGCCAAGATATTCAACGATGACATCGAGGTCATTAGACTCACGGCGCAAGTAATGCCTTACGTGGCGCTATTTCAGATAGCAGACGGTCTAAACGGAAGTTGTGGTGGATCACTTAGAGGCATGGGTAGACAGCATATCGGCGCCGCAGTCAATATTGTAAGCTACTATTGTGGTGCCCTACCGTTGGGAATCTGGCTGGCGTTTCATGGGTGGGGCTTAGCAGGCCTGTGGGTTGGTCAGTGTATTGCCCTCTACCTTGTCGGGTTTGCAGAGTGGGCAATCGTCGCTTGGAGTGATTGGGAAAGCCAAGTCAAGAACGCTTTTGAGAGGATGGACTCTGATGATAGGGCAGAGCTGGGTGAATCAGATGGTATCACGCCGGCTGTGCCTTACAATTAAGACCTAGAGACGAATTGTTTAGGCGGTGGTAGTTGTCCCATTAGCGAAGCCTCTTAGACGATTGAGAAATTAGAGATAGATGGCAAAATCGACATAACGCAGCAACACCTGTTCCTTACACTCCAAAGGTGGAGTAGCGTGACTTTAATGCAGATACTATCAGCTCCTTACATGCCTAGCCTAGTTATGCGACCGAAACTAATCTCACCTTACCATTGCCACATGTTTCCCCACGTTCCTAGAATCCTGTTGTCCAATGCAAGTGCAATTACCTAACCTCGACGAACCACAGACCTAGTTCGTTCGTAGCCCAAGCGAGCTCGTACTCTTTAGCTTTGGCATTTTCTGAGTGCATGGGGCTATAGGCGAGTAAAACATGGCTAATCCCGAGCTCAAAAACGCCACCTGAAGGTATTTCGTAGCTGAGGAAGACTGCACCGAAGCGGAGACTAATTATCTATTGGTGAAACGTAACATAAGAGATGCATCGGAAGCTCACTGTCTGCATGAAGCCCGAAATCCAGTATTCAGCTCCGCTTCAGATAAGACCGAGCGACATGCTCTTGCATTTCCACGTTACGGCATGGTTTGGCTCTTTCTTATTGGTCAGTCATGCAGCTCCCCTCTGCTTGTACCGTCATCGCACATGGCGGGGACTGGCGGGGACAAAGTCTGTATTGACGAAACCGGCTGGTCTCTGTGGTATTTTGTGTGTAATGATGGATTACGTACGGACAGTATTATACTCTGGAAGTCCATCACGGTACTTCTGTAGTCGAATAAGTACCTTGAAACCTTCTTCAAATCGACTGTTGTGATCAAATGTGTTTTCCCATTCGAGATATCCCACCGAGAATTCACTCCAGAACCGCTATTAAATTCAATCAAAATCTTGCTTGAGAGCCTATAGCCGATCGGAGGCGACTCACTGATGCACCTGCATACGACATCATAGACTAGGGTAGCTCCAAGCTGTTTACATAACGCGAGCTCGTCAAGATGAAGGCCGATACAGAGGGGCATGCCCTTTGCACTACTATTTTACCGTCCTACCGCACTTTTCCGCGCCTCTTGCCTAACATTTCTCCCGGACATATTCTTTCAGCCTTTTTGTAGCTACAATTGCTGCAATAATGAAGCCTTTTTCCACTGTATTCAGCTTTGCGGCTGCTGTTGCTGCTCATGGCGACCTTGGTCACGATCAAGAGCCATTGGCTGGACCACACCAGGGATTATGGTACAACACACTGCCAGGCGATGGCGGGACCCAGGTCTGTTTTCCTGCCAATTTTCCCAATTTTTGATTAGCAATTGACGAGATACGCAGGCGGATTCGGTATTCTCGGGAATCTCGACTTTTGGGCGTCTCCCATACTACCCATGTCTGTCCAGCCACCATGCAAAGTTCGATATTGCGTTTATCGGTGCTCCGTTTGACACTGGCACTTCGTACCGCCCAGGTGCTCGTTTTGGCCCCAGTGGTATTCGGCAAGGTTCTCGCCGCCTCAATCTCTAGTATGTTGCTCGACACTGCCCCATGCTTACTTTTGTCTCTTTGTGAGTGTGAAGGCTCACAAAGGGTTGGGTTTAGTGGCGGATACAATGTACCTCTGAAAGCGAATCCTTTCGATTCTTGGGCAAGGGTCATCGATTGCGGCGATATCCCGGTCACTTCGTAGGTTGCAGTATTATCAACAAAGTTTAGTGTTCCGTCTACTGATTTATGCAAGGTATGACAATGCCTATGCATTGCAGCAAATCGAGGAAGGCCACAACCTCCTCCTCAGCCGCGCACCTCATACCGATGCCGATAAGCCGGGTCCATCGAAGAAGGGCAAAACTCTTCCACGCTTGATTACACTTGGAGGTGACCATACCATCACTCTGCCCCTGCTTCGCTCAATCAATCGGTACGGAAATGATTCTTCAGGAAGACCAAAGGAGTACTAATACCAAAATTTAGCGAATATGGCCCAGTCAGTGTCATACACTTCGATAGTCATCTGTGAGTTCAACACTTATGCCAACAGTCCACCAAGAAATAACCTTTTTTAGTGATACTTGGAAGCCCAAGGTCTTTGGTGGTTCGCCAAGTGAGCAAGCTAGCATCAACCATGGCACATACTTCTTCCATGCCTCGCAAGAAGGCCTTCTTGCTAACGATTCCAACATCCACGCTGGCATTCGCACGACGCTGTCTGGGCCTTCTGACTACGAGAATGATGGATACTGTGGCTTTGAAATAGTCGAAGCCCGAGAAATTGACAAGATTGGCACTGATGGGATCATCAAGAAGATCAAGGATCGAGTTGGCACTACCAAGCCCGTGTACCTAAGTATCGACATCGACACTCTTGACCCAGCTTGTAAGCCCGAATGAAGCCATACATGTCGCTGAGCGCAACGCCGCTAATGTGGGTTGATAGTTGCACCTGCCACTGGCACTCCCGAGACCGGTGGCTGGACCACGCGAGAGCTTCGCACGATTATTCGTGGCCTTGAGGGCATTAACTTGATCGCGTCGGATATTGTCGAGGTCGCTCCCGCCTACGATACCAACGCTGAACTGACGACGATGGCTGCTGCTGTAAGTAAAGCCTTTGTTTCTCTGGACGACTTTTTAACGCTTTTTAGGATGTATTGTATGAAGTGATGACTTTGATGGTAAAGAAGGGGCCTCTTAGTGCAATGGGTCCAGGTAAGCAGGAGACTATCGAGCTCTAAGCCCAATATCATACGGAGTACACTGCGGCGAATTTAAACTGTGATTACAGGGGCAAAAAGAGCACTTTGGAATGAGATATCAGAGCATGTGGGTATGCAAAGCGGGGGCGAGAATGTAGGAGCCAATCTTTGTTGATGTAGATAAGATCAGATGAATATGAATGATAATAAAAGTGACCTCGTGTTGGTTTAGCAGATTGACCAAGTGACAGAAGATCAATTACAGTAAGGTAGTAATTAAGTGTGTAGTGATGTGAGATGGGATGACAGGAGTCATTCCGGCTTTCCGAGTGGAGCGGAACGACTCGAGATGATGGGCCAATCAGACGACGCTGCTTAGTAACTAATGACAGTCGGTGTCGGGATAAACCGTGGATGACATAGCCCCATAACTAACCCGAGTGAACTTGGCAACAACCCATGACTTTGCCATTGACCTTTGTTTCTTATATGTTGTGGTCTTTTACTTTTGAGGCTGCAACCATGTCGTTACCGCGCACAGTTCGGAGCTTCCCTCGCTCCACATCGGCATCCTTATTTGTACAGTTCGCCGCGTCGCCTCCCGCTCCCCGCAGATGCCCACAATGCCTACGAACCTTCGCCTCATCATCGATGTACCGTCAGTCATCCAAGCGTCAGATGCAGACTGCGACCGCCTACCAACCTTCGCCTTGGTATAGCCCTCCCCCGCCACCTCGCAATGTGGGAGTGCCAGATACTTCAATAGCCGGCGGGAAACCTGAGATGAGCTCTGAAGTTCCTTCAAAACCACGAGCTGAGCAGCTCTCGCAAGCCACTACAGAGGAGAAGCCAGTCGTGAGCATGCCAGAAGGCGAAGCACAAAAAAGCCAAGCAGCACCTTTAAAGCCACTCAGACCACGTCGATACAAGTTTGGACCTCGCAAAGCAACTATCAAGCTTACAGCTTCGGCTGTGACACATTTGAAAGATTTGTTGAACCAACCGGAACCAAAGTACATCCGCATAGGCACAACGGCAAAGGGATGTTCTGGCCTGGCATACAAACTGGAGTACGTTGATAAGCCATCTACGTTGGATGAGCGAGTGGAGCAGGATGGTGTCATAGTGTTGATCGATAATAAGGCGCTTTTGAACATTATTGGGAGTGAAATGGATTGGCTAGAGGATAAGCTGAATCAACGCTTCATCTTCAAGAACCCAAACATCAGTATGTCTATGCTCGACTTGCACCAACAAACTCGCACTAATAACTTGACAGCTGAACAATGTGGTTGCGGAGAATCCTTTAGCGTATCATGATACCCTTTCATTGAGTTGATGAAAAAGCGTTCAGCATTTTTTTTGGGGAATTGGCACTTTTACTAGACCTAGATCTTGCCGGGCTCATAATCAAATACCTTGACTCCATTCACGACCTCTCCAACGAACTTGATAAAGCCCTGATGGACTGGATCTTTGTATACATAGTAATCTCGATCTTCTGCACTCTCAAACTCAACGACAAACCCATGCGTAAACGGCGCCTAAGCGAACGTGAGTGGTAGCAACAAAGTCACCTTGGACAGGTTGCATACAGCATGTCCTTCTGGACTGTTATTTTGACCCCCAGAGAAGGCTTTGATGTAGGGTTTCTGGGAGGTTGGATGAATGCATGTATCGTTTAATGCTAGCATGCGACTGCATGCCTGTAGATGTTAGTGTCAAACTGTATAACTAGAAACATGTGGATTCACATACTTCTTCAATCTTCTCGGGCGTTGCCGAAGACTTCCACTCGAACAGAACAATATGAATAATGGTCATGACTGAAGTACTTTATCTTCTCACCCCTACTTTATTTTGCAAAAGTCAGAATAGTCAAGGAAGCATCATGGGGGGTTGTGGCTGTATTGTAGCGGGCCGGTAATGACCTCAGCGGTCATAACTAGCTCCGCCGCGCCCATTAGTTAATAGTTAGTTACCTAGTTAACTAATAACAGCTACTCCGTAAGATCTCACACGTACGCAAAGCCTCCGCATCCAACGACAGGCGCCAACAACGATAACAACTAGCCAAACCTATAAGCCGCCATGCGCGATCGTAAGAGACAGATTTTGTATTTACAACCTGACCTTATCTTTCCGTTCGATCTAGTCGAGCTTCACCGTCGTCTCTCGCGACTCCCAACATGGCCAGCCTGACAGCTCTTCCAGAGCAGCTTATATACTTGATTATACGCTTCTCAGCGTCCATACCAGACCTTGCGATCTCCATACTTTATCCAAAGACCGCATCCACCTTATCTTTGAAGCAGCTCATCCGCCAGAATCTACCACCTAACCATGCCACTGCACGTCTTAGACTGATCTATGCAGGCAAGGTTCTCGCAGATGCAGAACCTTTGTCTAAATCCTTAAAACTACCGCCGCCGCCTCCACAACCTCGTAGCAACACGTACAATGAAGATGCACCAGACAGCAAAAGGAAGGGAAAGCAGCCTCTGCGAGAGACACCAATAGTCGAGTATGGCACAACGACCGACGTGCCTTCAGATGCACGAAAGTACTACATACATTGCTCTTTGGGGGATGCGCTGTCTCCCGCTGAGCTGGCCAGCGAGGCCGCTGTTGCACAAAACACGGAAGCCTCGTTAAAGTCCCAGCTCGAGATATCGCAAGCTTCGTCTGCTCACCAGCGTGCTGGTATTAGCAGTAGCAATAGCAATAGCAATGCTGCTCGTAGACGTAGCTCAGCAACCACCACCCCGGTTGCCCAGGCTCAGGGCTTTGATCGCCTCCTAAGCTCTGGGTTCACAGCCCAAGAAGTTGCCGCCCTTCGATCGCACTTCCAGACCAACCTCTCCTTCACGCATACCCCCGACACCATGCCTACGCCAGCCGAGATGCGCGTGCTGGAGGACCGGTGGCTGGATAGTACGGCAACCGACCCATCCCCAGCATTGGCAGGAGAAGGTGGGGATATGGGCTGGGGCGCGGGGTTTGCAGTAGAGGAAGGTGGGCTCGATGATATGCTGTGGGGCTACATGACTGGATTTTTTTGGCCACTGGGTGCGCTAGTCTGGGGATTCAGAGAAGACGGAGTGTGGTCTAGGAGAAGGCAATTAGCTGTCGTCATGGGTGTGTTGATCAACGCCATCTTTGGTTTCATGAGATGGAGTGCATAATAGATAATAACGCTGGCCACCATCAAGACGCACAGGATGAGGGATGAAAATGCCCGCGCTGTTGTTGCTACACGTGTACCGTATGGAGTACCTACCGACCTCTCAAATTCTCAACAGCCCGACTTTAGAGTGATACGTGCTCCACCATCACAGTGATATGCGCATCTACAAGCCTCGTGCCCACAAGAAATGACAACAGCACAGCGGTCGTCACACCACACCGCAGTCTCACGATGGCAAGGTCAAGCCACCCTAACAGAATAGAATTTTCGCCTCGATACCTCCAAAGGCATTCCTCTAACACTTAATTAGAGGACAGTGTGGAATGGCACATGTGTGTACCTTTACGTACAAACATGCTCTTCCAATACCACAGGCAACCTTCTCGTAAAGTCTCGAAGCGTCGCTAAGTGGAACTCTGCCGAACTAAGACAATGCGGCTTTTATGGGAACATGCGACGACGGAACAACCAAGACCCATTGGCTGACAGTCTATCCACACTACAGTAGCAAATTTTCCTTGGCCATACCTCCAACGGCAGGCTTCTAGCAGTTAACGGACATTTGACGTCCCACGTGACTGCGCGTTCCCAAGTCTCATGCACACCAAAGATCTGCCGACGGGAAAAGGAGCGGGAAGGGCGTGGTCGGCGGCGCCTTTGCAGTCGCATCCAGACATGTTGATTGAGTTTTTTTGCGCGATGCGGTCATGCGATGTGAACAGGGCGTGCACGGCCATACTTTTTACGCCCTGCAACTTGCAGGTCGTTCCCAGACAGGATTTTTTTGTGGTTTGGTCAGCAGCTCTGTGTTGTGATTGGGTGGTGTGGCATGGTTCTTGTCAAGTCTTTCATGACAAAGGCGCGCGCAAGGCGTGGTTGCTTTGTAAAAATTTCTGATGACTGATGCCGTCTTGGCTAGTGAATGTGACTGTTGATGCTGGGCTGGTGTCATAAAGAAAATATGGAGGCGTGGGTTACATTTAGATTCTGGGGGTCAGTATACGGAGTACCTATATAACTAAACATCTGGGTGGCCTGCTGGTAGTAACTAGATATCATTCAGACCAAAGCAATTCATAAACTTGAACAGTACCATCACAAACAACAATAACCAACACAATGACCTTCTCCGAATTCGCCTCTCAGCTCAAGGCTCACCACGAAAGTCTCAACCACGCCTACAGCAACTACTACTCTCCCCGCGCCTCCATGACCTCTACCCCACAGCCCTCCCGCAAGTCCTCCACCATGTCTCAGGACTCGCATCAACCTAAGCGCAACATCACCAAGGCATGGAACGCCATCAAGAAGCACCACCGCGACATGAACGAAGCCTATTCCGTCTTCTACTCCACAGGCTCCTCCCGTTCCACCTCCACCAACCCCACTCCTCGCGTTAGCTTCGACAGCGAACGGCGCTTGAAGCACGGGGAGGAAGCCAGCCAGCCCCGCAACTATCAAAAGGCATGGCGTGCTATCAAGAACAAGGCCGTTGAGCACCATCGTAGCGTGAACTCTGCTTCTGCTGCTGTTTACGGCGCGTAACGTCTCGACATTATGACGAAAGAACAAACAAACGAACAAAACAAAAGTGATTTCTTGGGCAGCGGGTATCATTGTGGGTTTTCTTTCAGAGCAATATACCCAAGGACTAAAAAGGTCTTGGAAGCATGGCGTTTGATATTTCGGAGACAATATGGTGGATGGTGGATAAGATGGATTAAATTCACTAGATACATAATGTAATCACAATACTTTGAAAAGAGAGTTTCTTACAGATTGGTGTGCCCCTTTGTGTGTGATTTTGATTGGGGATGCGGTTGGTATAACTAGGCGCACTGATCATTATTGATGCTGTAGTATTCCTACGCTCTTCGTTGTATGGAGCCAAGTGAATAAGGTGTGGTACTCTTGCTTAAGCCCTCCGGATCGGGTTGAGTCTTTCAAGAATAGCATACTTACTTAGCCTTCGTGTTAATACATGTTACAGAGTGATCGTATCGTGGGGAACCGAATTTGATTTTCACAGCACGGATTCGGAAACATATGGACTAAGAAGCAAGACTGCAACAGACTAGTCGTAAGTCTCTTTTCAGGATGGCAGGCGGAGGACGAGAAGCTTTGAAGCAGAGTGAAGAGATGCTTGAAGTCGAACACGAGAGGTGCCAATGGGCACGTGATGAGGCGAATGCGCGCCTTACCGAATAGTTAAGTTATGGGGTCGTCCGCACTGCGCGTCAACAACGCGACCACATTAGTACCGTCCAAAACGTCATGGTATGCTTCAACTCAAGACTGGAGCCGAACTTTACTGATGATCCTAGGCATCGACTCGTACGAAAAGTGGTAATACAAAGAAGCGACGAGGCAGGCCTCCAGGAAGCCGCAAATCGGATGCTGTGGCCAAGCCCATCGAGAAGAAGTCGAAGCGAGGACGACCATCTCGAGAAGATGCGGAAGACGAATTATCTAGACTCACAGATACTCCGACTCAGAAGCCACGGCGACGGAACCAAAAAGCACAAGCTGAAACTGATGAAGTTGCAGAGGAGGGGCTCAAGTCACGCAAGAAGTACGTGCAGTTGGAGACCCGAACCAAGAGGATACCACAAGAGCAGATAGAGACCTGGCCACAGGTATCTCAGCAAGTGCTAGAGCAAATAGTCGGTGTCATACGGGATGCAAAGAAGGAGATCGCAAACACACAGCGAGATGAGCGCAAAGTAATGGCAGCTCACAATGCACTGAACCCTCTTGTACGAAAGTTAGAACGACAGCTTGCGGGATCGAGGATACCCCCATTAGCCAAAGACATACACTTCAATATTGATAAGCTCACAGAGCGCAATGCGCTAATTGCACGAGAGGTCACAACAGCCCGCCATTCCAAGCAGTTACTTGCTGAGCAGGTCAAGATTGCTGAGCATCTACTGGCCAAAGACGAGAATAACCTAGAAGAGCTGAAGAGGGATGCAAAGCAATGGAAAGCAGAGTGGAAACACCAACAGAAGCATGGACGAGTAAGGTCTACCACACGCGTTCTTAGCTACACCGCTGATATGTATAGCTCCATCCTCTTCTGCAAGAGTCAGAGAATACCCAAACCTATCACGATGGTCCTGATCAAATTAGCCTAAAGCGATATGCGCCGTCAAACATGACGCTATTCGACGCCCCAGACACCGGACTCAACACTGTACTCGAACAGCTTCGACGTAGCTTAGAGAACATGCAGGGTAATCATGCACAGGTTGATGGCATTAATGAGGCCTTGAGTGGTGCACAAGCAGCACTGGATGAGGTTTTATTCAGACAAGCTATCACGCAGCAATAATCCTTTGCTGTTTGAAATGTTACCTGAGCTTTGAAATGGCGTTTATCGTTTGCGTTGGGTTAGGATGTGCTATACTCTGTCAGTATGCTTGCATCACTCGGCGTATAGGTTACAACTTAGGGTTATGCAGTGTGTGCGGTACTATGTTTCATGAGGTCGAATACAGGCGTTGTGTTTATATGCATTATGCATTATTTGGGTGTTTTAAGACTGCAGTCTGGACTTGGGGCAGGCAATAGTTATTAGCAGACACATCGTTCTAGGTGGCGTTAGAACTTGTTAACGACATCTTGAGTCATGTTCTGTTTCTCCTGTCACGAGTCATCATCTTCACTCAGACTAGCATTTGCAATACCGGTGCTATGGTTATCGGGAGTTCTGCATGCACATTGCAGACAAGTTACAGTATATGTAGTGCAGTCATGCTAGGACATAATTGGTCATCATTAATCTCGGCGCAGCAGCAACCCACGTCTAACCCACATGTCACGGCAGCTCTACTTGACGCATCAATCTGCAAATCACAGGTGCTGGCGTTTTCAACTCTACATGTGAATGTTAATGTTGGGGCATGGTTTACGGATGAAAGGGCTGAGGCGCTATCAGATGTTGCCGCACCCAGTGATGATGAAATTCCGCCTCGGCGTCGTTCCGGTTTCTTCCCCCCCCCGTCGATTGACCACGCGACCACGAACATTCACTGATTCCCACCACCTTGAAACAGCACGCCAACCGCCCAATTGACTACGGCCGTGACACTTTCTGTACCACCATAATAACGTGCCCTGCCACAACCAAAGCTGTTGCCTCTATTGGTGTTGCGAGGGTGTGTCGTATAACGCGACTTGTACCTCTTCGAGAAAAGTCAACCAGACTTGGAATAAGTCTGCATTATTGCACTTGATGACGGAGAGTGCGCGACGATCCAATGGAAAATCTTCAATTGATATGAAATCTTCAAAGGATACGACCCCAGGCAAAGCTGCTGGGACGGCCAGTACAACAAAAGCAAGCTCGCCATCAAAAGAAAAGCGCTCCTCCGCGTCGGCATCAGAGACGCCGTCCAAAACTTCGAAGAAACGTAGGAAGGTTAATCATGGTAAGTTCTTCATGCTGTGCTCGTGCAAAGACTTGGAAGTCCTGCTGACTGAAGTTTTTTGTTTAGCATGTATTTACTGTAGACGTTCGGTGAGCCTTTCCCTAGCATATAATACACGACTTCATGTCGCGTTTCAGATGTTCACAGTATTTGCTGACCCACTTTGACCAGCATATGACCTGCGATCTTGTAAGTGCCTGGAGCATTATGCCCTCTGTACGCAAGCTGATTGTTGCCTCAATACGTAGGAGCGGCCATGTACCCGTTGTGTAAAACGGAACATTGGGCACTTGTGCCACGATGAGCCCCGCGAATGCGTTAAGAAATCCAAGTCGGAGCCAGAAAGTGCACCTGTGGAGAGTGAGGCCCCTCAGAATGGAGCCGACAAAATTTCAAACACCATCAGTCCGCCAAAAACTGTACCAGATGCGAGCTTAAACCTGGCGCCAACTCTACCTGGTAGAACTGCTAGCACATCATCAGCTCAGGCAGATTCCGTTTCCGCGCCACAGCTTCCTTCACTTCCTTCTGCTAATCAATCCTGTAAGCTACCCATGTTGTCTGACTGTCTATACGCTTGAGATTAATCATGCAAAAGTATTGAATTACGATGATTTATTTTCTTCCAATCAAAACAACTTTCAGGATATGCATCAGTTTCATCCTCCATACATGTTCAATACATCTGAAGTCAGCAATGAGTACAATCTGCTCAACGATTTTCTCAACAATAGCCTTATGGATGATGGGGCCTTCTATGGAGGCGCCGACTTCCACACGCTATTCTCTGATGCTTCGCTAATGAATCCAACCCGTACTCTGGCCAACAATTCCACTTTCAGTCAAAGTGGAGGTCATGCGCAATTGCTACCTCCGCCCGCGCAGAGCTCAGGGGGGAAGGCAGCCCAGAGACGATCAAGCGGATTTCCTATGGACAAAGCGCGCGAAAAGTATCTCATGACGGCTGCAGATCCTGCGGGCTCGGACAGCCCTGAACAGAGAATGAATAAGCTGTTAAAGGCTAAGATGGATGCAGGACTGTTGAAGCCATTCAATTACGTCAAAGGATATGCACGGCTGAATCAGTACATGGAGCAAAATCTGCAACAAATATCCCGAGTTCGTGTCCTGCGACAGCTTGATCGATTTCGACCCAAGTTTCGAGAGCGCATGGAGAAGCTGACCGACGTTGACTTGGTACGCATCGAGATGTGGTTTGATAAAAGCTTGATGGAGTACGATCGCGTTTTTGCGAGTATGGCTATTCCTGCTTGCTGTTGGCGGAGAACTGGCGAAATTTACCGAGGGAACAAAGAGATGGCGCGCCTTATCCACGTGCCAATGTCGAAGCTTCGAGACGTATGTTCGCTTTGCTAATTGAGACTAGTCAAGCATTAACATGTAGCAGGGTAATATTGCTCTACACGAAATCATCGCCGAGCCATCTCTGGTCTCGTACTGGGAGAAATTTGGTGCTATCGCATTCGATCACACGCAGAAGGCGATTCTCACCAGTTGTTCGCTTAAGAATCCTGACCCAAACTCAAAGGACCCTGAGATACGATGTTGTTTTTCGTTTACTGTAAAACGTGATATGTGGAATATGTGAGTACTGTGGAGCCTCAATTTGAACTCAAACTGATATTCGATAGACCAGCATTGATTGTTGGTAATTTTCTTCCCATTACCGAGGCCACACCTGGATCGGCTTCTTGATGTCTTTTTCATGCTTGTATATGTGCTTATAGGTCACAAAAATTCCGGCATTTGGCTAAAAGGGAAAGCATCGTACGGTGGGGTTATTTCATGTGGTTAAAATCGTCATCACGATTACAAGGAGTTGATTTGTTCTAGTGGCACTATGTGGTATTGACGACTTACCCCGACCTATCACCGCCTGTCTTCATAAAATCCATCTCTACCTTGTAAATGTATCTTACAGCCTTTTTGAGCTGCTTTTTTTGTTTGTTATCTGCTGTGCGTTGGAATTGGACTAACAAGGAAGGATGGGGGTTGTTCATGTTTCCTGTCTCGCGCTTGCCTAATCCAGCTATGCGGCAAGCGCAAATTGAATACAGGCAGGCAACCACCAGCGAGGCTGATCGTATCTCCTCTCACCACGCCACTTGAATTTCGATGCGCTATGGCACCTGCGCAATCAGCTGCAAAAGTCGAGCGCGAGAGGAAACTGAAGTCAGTCATCAGTACGTCTTGCATCGGCTCTAATCGGTACTTCGCTCACATCTCACAGCTTTCGCCTCAAACCTCGGTCAGCGATTTGAAAATGATCGTGACATGTCACTGGCGGACGATATACAAGTGCAGATACGGGGGTTGCCACTCCAATCGTCTTCTACTGTCTCTTCCAAACAAAAAGAACTTGATGAATTGGGCACCCAGTTATGGAATCTCTCCACTCGTTTACGACGTGATGACTTGGGCGTTGATGGCAAACCAAAAGACATGGTGATGAGCAAGAAACTGTCGATATGCTTTCTGCGAGTGTTTTCATTCTTCTTACTTGATTCCGCGGGATACCATGCGAAAGGCCGCCAGCGGAAAGGCTGCACGCGACTCATGAAGGTTGCGCTCAAAGCCGCAAGGGTATGTCTCGATAACAAAGAACTTAGCTACGCAACAAAAGTTCTTGAACGCGCTGCCGAATACCAAGAAATGTTGGGTCAAGGCATAGGAGATACACACATCGAAGAACACGAGCTTGCGACTCGCTTGCAGCTCGAGTATTTCGCCGTGCGGGCTGCTCTGGTAAGCAATAGAGCTATCACTTTAGCCAGAATGTCCACTACATGTGAATGCTAATGCATGTGATATATAGGCATGGAAACAAGAGCGCGTGGATACGGCGGAGCACATGTTTGCAAAATGCAAGCAGCTCGCAAGTGCTATGACACCCGTTACGGCTGAAAGCATAGCTGATCTGCTTTATGAAGTTGGCAAGGAGGAACTAACGAAATGCAACAGCGAAGCTGCGATACCATGGCTAGAGCGAGCCTACGACATGCTGGATGAACAAGACTTGGAACTGCTCAGTCAAGAATCGAGCGAGTTACGTCTAAGTATCATGCACAGTATCGGTATGTACTGTATGAGCCAATACTTCAAACTACTGACAAGTCACAGTTGAAGCACACATCAAGATGGGTAATCCTACAGCACACGACAAGGCATGGCAGACTGTCAAGCTCATGGAGATAGTATGTCATCTGATAAAGAAAACCATAATTGTATTATACTGATCCAAGTAGAGCTATGGGGATAAGATGGTGGTATTGTTACTGAAGATCGAGCTACTCTCGAGAAATGAAACTTTTGACAGCAGCGAGTTTTATAATGGTAATATTGCCATATTTTGTAAAGTCAGGAATTTAACCATCTTAGTACTCTTACGGATGATTCGATCAATCGTCTTGAATGACACAAATTTCCGAACTATCATGCACCACATCCACAAGTTGAAAGATCACAGGTGAGTAGACAACCACCCAAGAACACCAAGTTATTGACACTCCCAGTAATGTTACTGCATGTAAAATTCTGGACGAGTTCGTAAATATACGTTTACTCCGAGAAGAAAACGAATCATGGATCGAAAAGGCCGTTGTCACGCGAATTTGGGCCGGAATAAGCAATAACGGCGACGGAGACGGAGTCCAGGACTTGGAAGAATTGCTCGACACGATACTGCAGAAGACCAATAATCCTTTATCAGCACCTGCCACCCACGCTGCACAAACGGTATGTGGGAAAAGTCTTCGTAAACTCTTAAGTCTATTGACCATATCTGCGTTAGCTATTATGGAAGCGAGTGGAAATTACAGCCAACCAAGAACAGTTTGGTGCGGCTGAAGCTTGGTGTCGATTGTGCCAACATGCTGTCTTTGAGAAAGCAGGAGTACAGAACAAGGCTAGGATTGCAAGGTAGTTGCAACGAAGTTATTGAATAGGCTGTTACTGATATACCAAAGGAAGATAATACAGTGCGCGCTATCACGACAAGACTACACATCTGCACGTGAAGCCTACAATAACATCCCTGAATCGGCCCGCGATGAGCCTGTGACCCGGTATCTGGTATACAAAGTCGGTCTTTGCAGTGGCGATGTAGAGCTCGGTAAGATCCCCGACTCGACGTTTAATTAGCCACGAATTGATACAAGCAGTCACCGAATGCCTGGACGTTGTCTGCCGGAACTCATCAAATGATGCCACTTTACTTTATGCTTGCGTAATGGAAGCTCAAAATGCTGGTGATAAAAGACAAGCTATTGTTGCTTTGGAACGAGTTCTTGAGCGATATGATCACAGCGCGCCCGCCGGCGTTCACTTACCCGCGCTTCTAAGGTATGTCATCTCCAGTCCAAGGAAAGGAAGACTGCTTACCATATATAGAAGTACTGCACGACTTCTACAAACGGAACTTTTCAAGGACGGCAAGATACAGGCTGACATTATGGATAGGCTGTGTACAGTTTTTGAAGGAGGTAAATATCATCACCCGAGGATGAAAGCACTGCTCACATTTATTAGCTCTGGCACAGGCAAAATTATCCCAAAGAAGGCCCAGCAACCCTACTCAACAGCTTTTCACTGCTCAAGATCTGGAATGGTTCTCCAAGAATGCATACAATCTCTCCGTGAAGCATTGCACAGAAATTATACCAAGTACTCTAGTGCGATTATTGAATGCCTGTGCTGAAGTGAACGCTCTCCCATTCTATATTTTTTCGAACGCTAACGCGCTGAAGTTTATCCGGATTCTTGATGAGCTTACCAAACCGGATTTCCACAGCGATCTCTGCCTTCGACTGGTGTTCTGTAAGTTTCTCGCTGCTTGTACGTTCACTACACTAGCTCGTGCCGAGGACAATATAGAAGACTGTGTAAGTATTTCATTCATTGAGGGAATCTTGTTACTGATATCTTTAGTTGCAATACTATTTGGAGGCCCGAAACAGCAGCAAAGCTTTCCGACATGCTGCCTCGGAAGGAATCGACAAACTCGGAGGGTCGGCGCAAGCTGATATCATATCAAAACACTTCCAAATTGTCAAGCTTGAGCTAGAAGCTGTGCTAAAATTGGAGAAATGGGACGAGCTCGACGATCTGTTTGATCAATGCTGGAAATACAAGAGTCCTGATCACTATGAGACATTGGCTGATCTGGTCCTCGTTATTCATTCGAGCATGGCCCGGGCAGACTTGGATGAGAGCTATCAGCGGAGTGAGTTCATTCCAAACTATAGGCTTGGTTCTTTCGCTGATGCTTTGCAGAGGTCCTTATTGTGCTAGAGAAGATTGTCACACTCACCTCGCGACAGGCTAGTAATAACATTACGAAACTTTCACGCTGGCTACGTTGCCTTTTCAGTCTCTCACTTGAATTTGATGAACCTATGAGCCTCAAATGTATCAGTCATGCAATTGGATTAGCTCAAAGGCGACACGGAGTGAGTTTTTACTTTCCTTGATCGCCCAAAAAACATATCTTAAATCTACTAGCAAGCCTGGCATTCGCCTGCTCCATCGATGCAACAGACCCTTTCACCGTCCTCCAATCCAGATGAAGGCGAATTTCAAGCAGAACCAACTGACATTGAGCTCAAGGGGGTTGATCGCTATCCTCAATCCGAGCTCGAATGGCTTGCAACGACTGCTTTCAATCATGCCATTGACTACTATATACAAGAGAATGATACGAAATGCAGACAGTGGGCAGAACAGGCATTTGTAATCGCACAGTGGATAGAGGATCAAGGAACTGTTCGAAGTCTATTGATGGAAAGGTTTTCGTCTCTGCAGTTACAAAGCTGAGCGGATCTCATTGCTTTTATGGACCAAGAAAATAAGAGTTCAGTTAGACCCACACCCTGCATAAAGTTATTTCAAAATTGGAAAGTCGTAACCGAAACACCCGCAGGCTAGCACATGGTAGCTTCGCAAGGGTAGTTGTGGAGTCACTGACCTCTTTCTCTCCTCAACGTGCCATGCAACGTGCGATTGTTCACAGTTCACCAGTCCGAAGTGACTGAGTCTCTGATTAATATCCCGAGGTCACTATAGAAGCAACAAGACTACTACCAGCAAACAGCGTCGTTTACCTGGCAGTGCTATTCACGCTACAGATTAGGTGAATGACCCAGCTCTTGGTGGCGCACGCGACAGCAATACCGAAACGAATCTACTGACCTACTCTCGATAATGTCCTGTAACATTAGCGCTGAGGCGCGAAGCTTGTGCTTGACTTGCAGAGCGTCGTAATACAACATCAAGGCTAACCCAAGCAGGAGTAGTGTCTTCATGCTTCTACTGTGCAGTGTGCAGGTACTTTGTATTCCTCTCAAACATGTCTTCAACACTGTTGTTGCGTGGGTATATACATGTTACACGTGTTCATTTTGTTCCAAGTTCTTGAACAGTGTCGATTACAGAGCTTCTAACAAACTAGTCGTCCTAACAAATCGCTATCATACAAACACGGAGCGACCTCTTGTTAACGGCGAAACAACTCTATGAGCATTCTTGCCATGCGTCTCCGTTCAGTGTGAAAAATATATGTCATGACAGTAATCTTGATTTTCTTAGGAATCGTTTTCCGCCGACGGCCCTTGACGATCATTGACAGTATTTACGGCACATGGCGAGGTCCTACGTACTGTATTTTCGTGTTTGGTGACGACTAGTCTGACACTGGACACTATCGATTCTCCCCGCCGCCTTTGTTGTCTGATATGGACCGAGACCCTGATCGAGGGGCAACATGGGCTGAAGTTTTGTGCAAAGAAGCTAGTCCAAAAACTGATTCGGTGAAGAATCACTGACAATTTATAGCTAGCTTGCGATACCCTCGATGATTTTGCATTCCTTGCCAGTCAGTACAAATATTACGTGCACCAGTGCTTCGGCGGATTTAGACACTCGTACGCAGCCAGGAAGAAACAGGAGCGAAAGCAACGCCTTACCAGAGTTTAAGACACCAGTGCAACAGTATCTCAGCTATTACGAAAAAAGAGAGACATCTCACAACTCATTTGTCCAGTCAAATTAGTGTCTTTACTGTCTTTTTTTGGACTCTGTGATCTGTTGGAGTTCGCCACTCTTAAGAGGGACGTTGCGATGCAAGCTAATTATTAATAACTAACAGTATTGCGGAATTTACTATGACCTTGACCTCTTGGTGATACATAAGGACCTTTTCAAAGTCATTAGTTATCCCTCGAATGGTAGAAGTAGCCTTTCTCCCGCGGTTCCAGGCGACAAGGTTTGAGGAACATGCACACTTTGCAGAAACCCAGCATCTACTGACATTTCTCTGGGCTTACTGGAAGACTGTTCTGCTTGAGGCTGCAACACAGTGGAATGGCGGCCATATCTTCATCCTAGACCTGCATACTATCCTGATGGAGCAAATCAGGTCAAGTCAGTTACAATTCGGAGGTCTTTCGCGCACAATAGGGATAGATGAGCAATTGCCAATATTCGAAAATGTGGTGCAGCCATGTCTAAGCGTGAAGTCGATTAGCAATGACTCCAATCTGCATGCAGCCGTTGATAATGTGTCGACCCAGCTGTTCACCTATTCTGGTAAGTCAGTTGGGAACACAAGCGCATTGTCTCAACCCTAACCAGGTGACAGGGACGATATCCATATCAATGGTATCGCCCACGAGCTAATCGGAAAAGCGGCCGCCAGCCTCATACGTAGCAATCAAATTGCCAAATGTCGAACCAGCAATGCAGGGTCCGGTCAACGGTGACGCCAATGGAGACGCCAACGGAGTACAAGAGGGAGCACGTTTCATTCTGAGTTTTCCTCCAGGTTATTAACAGGTTGAGCGACTTGACAGTGTCTAACACTTGACCAACAACTGAACAATCGACTGGGGACAACACAGCCACCGCAATTTTCGAGAAGTGTGAACAGGGTGTCATATTAATAAAGCTCCCGACGCTGCGCGAGTATGTAACAATGGTGGCATTGTTCATTCCTTGCATGGGCCGAGTGGAATGCTTTAAAGTCTCAACGCATTGACCTGGCCGCTTCGGGCCGTGAAAGAACAAAGAAATCTTGCCCCGACGACTGGCCGGATCTGTCTGGAACAATCAAACTACGGCAACGTTTGGTATCTGGCCATTAAAGCGCAATGGCTTTACCACCGCAGTCCCATTATTTGTACCTTGTTCATACAAAGAAACTAAGAATGTTCGGAGACTCTTCCGACGTCTTAAAAGTTTACTCCCTTCGTATTCATGGGACAATGAATGCAGTTCCAATAGATTATCATTATATCAGCGAGTTCGTCATTTTACAACAAAATGTTGGCGAGTTGTATATTGCCGCCCATTGTGAGGCCGTCTTCTCTTCCTCCTCAAGCTCCTGTTGCGACCTTTTTCAATGTTCCCAGGAAATACGTTCGATCGAACATGCAGGTTGGTGACACTCTCTTGAGTCCTGCTACAGACGATACGAGATCATCGCGAGGTGTCCGTAAGAGCAGTCGGCTTCATGATTTGAGACCCGGAAGTTCAATGGAACCTCGAACAAAACAGGGCGAGCCTCCATCCCCAATCGTGAATTCTACTCGATCAGCGAAGAAGAGGCTTGCAACTGTTGAAGAAGAAGAAGAGGAGGAGGAGGAAGAAGAAGCCAATCGAGAAGAGCCAGTCAACCAAAATAACGCCACAGAAACTCATTCACCTTCAAGCATTGCTGCTTCGAATACATCAGGGGAGTTATCGCCGCATGTTTGTCTATGCCAGCCGGAACCAAAGATACCCCGCCCAAGGAATGGTAAGTCTTTCGGCCCTATTCTTTGTTTGCGTACTCTTTATTCTTAGAAAGGGTGGTGTGACTTGAGATAGACAAAGAACACATTCTTTGTTCGCAGTTGGTTTGACCCACCCCCGCTGACCTCTTTGTAGCATTTATCCTTTATCGACAACACCATCAACAAGCTATCATTGCTCGAAATCCTGGACTCAATAATCCAGAAATTTCCAAGATTATCGGTGAGCAGTGGAAAGCAGAGAACGAGGCATCAAAGAAGGTTTGGCAGGACCTTGCTCAGGTTTGTGATGCATCCTAGCATCTGCACATTCTTGCTCACACTTTGTGCAGGAAGAAAAGGCCAGACATCAAGAACAGTATCCAGATTACCGTTATCAGCCCCGGCGAATTGGAAAGCCTGGGTCCTCGCCACTAAATCCAACTGGTCAGCATACGACTTTTGATAAGTATCGCTGTCCAAGGTGTGGCGGACGCAGCATCAAGACACCTACTAGCCCTTTTCTCGATTCTGCTGGCACACCAACTTTACCACCTCCAAATTATTCTGAGGGGCTGACTACTACCACGCGATATCTTCCCGTGATGAGCAACCTCAGCTTGGAGTCGCCAGTGCGTCGACGGGGTCACGGTCCGTCGAACCTCAGCAACATACACGTACCGTCCATCCGTGAAGGAGAAGTAATGCATAGTCCAATGACGCCAGGGTACAAGAAGCGTCGATTTGACTATGCACCGCCGACACTGAATGGTCGCAGAACAGATGGTCCATACTATGGGCCGTACGCTCGACGTGACTCTCTTCCGCCAATACAAGTGCGATATTCCCCACCCAATAGCGCTACTATGCCTCCTCCACGGACTCCCCGGGATGGACGTAGACCCTCATCGGCTGAAGCCAGTATGATGAATGCTAATCTTCCTGAGCAAAGTCCCAGAAGCGTAGAGGAAGTACTCATGAACTTCCCTTACCAAACCAAGATCAAGTTACTTGGCAGAATAAGTCTCCCGTACAAGGCAATGAGTTCAGCCGACGGCGCGCTCCTAGAGCGTGGTGCCGTTATCGCCATCGAAGGTGACGATGAGGCAGCTATCAAAGAGCTTGCAGAGTGGCTCAATGACCGCCTTGCAAAAGACACAGAGTCTTCCTACCAACCTCGCATCACAGCACCGCCCAAACCCCCAAACGAGAATGAAGCAACATTCGAAGATTATCTCGACCTGATCAAAGATTGGCATAACAGAAGCAAGGAGATGATCCAATACATCACCACACCAGTGTCCACGCCATCAGCCAGCCAGGAATCCGACAAGCCAATGAAAGACTCCCCCAGAGAACTTGCCAACAAGCCTTTTGAACGTAAAGACTCTGCCTCCTCCTCCACCTCATCGTCCGCCCCGTCCCTCAAGGAAGCATCCGCCTCCTCCATCCCAGTCCCTCAGACAAAACCAGTCATCATCCTACCCACCTTCCAACTCACCGCATCCATCGCCTACGCATCGCGCATCCCGATCCAAGATGCGTATAGCCCCACTGACCACTGGCAATGGATGGCAACGCTCTGGCGCGGCACCGTCGGTCCTGATCTCACCATTTACGTAAAGTCGTTTGAAAAAGATCAAGGCGGGCAGAAACCAGAAATGGACGATACGGTGCGGTGCTTGACCATGTGGAAAGAAAAAGGGGGCAAATTTGGAGAAGCAGATTTACGCAGAGTGGGGTTTGAAGTGGGCGAGTTTGTGGGCGGGATGGGTGCGAGGAGTGTATGAGGGGAATAGATATGGTGTCTTGTGGGTGTTTGATGGGGGGATTTAATTATGGATCTAGGCGTGTAGTATGTTTCTCATGGCTCTTTTTTTTCTCTCTTCTACTTTCGGTCGCCATGGTATGAGATTGGATCTTGGATAGAAGGTGGTGGTGGTATGTTCCATTCTTTGTCCAGCGCATACAGCAGCGTTTTGCATCGATCGATCGATAAGATTTGAATACAAAGTTCCGCCGCCTTGTTTTTTTTTTCATTCGTGCTTGTGAGTAATAACTATTGTGCTAGGAAATAGTGAATAACAGCAACTCATATGGCATAAACCTCGCAAAGGTTGCAAAAGGTTCTCAATCATTCGCAAAAGTGCTAGAGAAATCTCACTTTCTTCATCTTGATGTGTTTCGGTGGCTTTATGTGTCTTATCTTTTCGGTTCGAGGTTTGTCTGCTTGCGTTACTCCATGATAATAGTTGTGTCAGACTCATAGACACTACCGAACCAATCTCTGGCGATAGTCTAGATTAATACCTACAGAAAACATAAGAGTGCGAACCCCCTAGTTACGTGTGCCGAGCAACTAATTAAATATTGGACGCTGAGGGCTAGTTAGGCGTGCTCTCTGGCACAGACGAACCGCCGAATTTAGAACCGAGGGGAGTCGGCAATTGATCACCTGCGCTGGCGTGGTAGAAGATGCGCGTCCATTTTTAAAGGTAGGTTCATGAAGCTGCTTGTAAGCCAAAATGCATTAGTCTGTGTTGTTTTCTTTGCAATAATATTGTATTTTCTTTCTTTCCTCCACAATATCAGAAGTTTAGAACCCTGGGTAACCAATCATGGCTCTTGGTGTGTCCTTTGTTTTTCTTTGTCCAATAACTAAACCGCGGCGCATATCGTACCCACCGCACTGCTTCCGTTCATGTCGCACAGCTAATGATCGAAAATAGTATCTGTCGCAGGGGCCATTGCTGGAGCCAGCGCGGCTGCTGCCTATATCGATGCTAAATATCACATTTCGAAAGATCTTGGAAGTATCAGGGGTCAGAAGGCAGCTCAGCGTGCCCTCGAAAAGACAGGTATGTGGAAGATATAACTATATATATATATACGCAACAACACCCTCAGTGTACAATTATCTGACAAACGAGTAGCACAGGGAAAAGGCCAATCTCTCTGGTACCAATTTGAAGCTCAAGTTCGCCGCCTGCCTGCACACGATGAAGCCATCTGGTCGCGAAACGGCTGCTACACTTGGGCTGAGACGTACGCCAATGCATGTCGTTATGGACAATACCTCCTTCGGAATGGCGCACAACCCGGCCAATTGGTTGGAATGTATATGATGAATCGGCCAGAGTTTTTGTTTGTACACCTGGGTACCTGGTCAATTGGGACAGCACCAGCTTGGATAAATTACAACTTGGTAGGCGATTCGCTCGTGCATTGCTTGAAGGTTTCGGGCGCAAAGATCTTGATGGTCGACGAAGACTCGGAATGTAGAAAGAGAATCGAAGACGTAAGAAGTCGATTGGAGGATGAGCTGGGTATGACCATACGAGTACTCGACCAGAGTCTCAAGGGGGAGATCTTGCGGACAGAACCAAAGAGACCAGGTGATGAGTTGAGGAAAAATGCCAAGGGAAAAGCTCCTGTCTTCCTCTTCTACACAAGGTAGGCATTGGCCGTTCAGCATTTTTTATACTTTGTACTGACAATGGCAGTGGCACAACTGGACATCCCAAAGCATGTCCTTTCGAAACGCAAAGAGCAACAGGCCTTACTGGCCGTGTAGGTGCAATGGGTCTGAAGCCAGGTCCCAATGGCGACAGATGGTACGTGTGCATGCCTCTTTACCATGGTACAGGAGGCACGACGGCACTCGTTTGTATGATAACTGGCTTGACATGTTGTATTGGAGCCAAGTTCTCGACTTCCCGCTTCTGGACAGATGTGTGCGATTCCCGCTCAACTGCGATTGTATACGTCGGAGAGACAGCACGTTATCTTGTCAATAGCCCGCCAAGTGACTTGGATCGCAAACACAACGTCAGAGCGATTTTTGGCAATGGCTTGCGGCCAGATGTTTGGCAGCGCTTCGTGGATCGTTTTGGTATTGAAATCGTCGGCGAGTTTTTCAACAGCACAGAAGGCGTAATGGCGCTTTTTAATGGCTCTCGAGGCCCATTCACAGCTACATCAGTCGGCCACCAAGGTCTCATTGAGCGCTGGCGGACCTATCACCTCTACGTTCCAGTCGAATGTGACATGGTGACAGGAGAATTACTTCGGGATCCCAAGACTGGTTTCTGCAAGCGAAAGAGCTACGAAGAAGGAAGCGAGATTCTTGTCCAAATGCCCAACGAGCAAGCCTTTGTTGGCTACTGGAACAATCCCGAGGCAACAGAGAAACGGTTTGAGCGCAACGTTTTTAAAAAGGGTGACCTTTATTACAGGACTGGCGATGCGCTTCGTCGCGACAAGGATGGAAGATGGTTCTTCATGGATCGTCTGGGCGACACTTTTCGCTGGAAAAGCGAAAACGTTAGCACGGCAGAAGTCGCAGAAGCGCTTGGCAGTTTCCCTGGCATTCAAGAGGCCAACGTTTACGGCGTCGAAGTACCAAAGCATGATGGACGAGCTGGTTGTGCTGCCATCTATCTCGACCCTGTGCACCGCGACGACTTCAATTTCGGCGCCCTCCTCGCTCATGCGAAGGCAAAGTTGCCCAAATATGCAGTTCCAGTCTTCTTGAGAGTTCAGAAGCGGCAAACGACAATGCATAATAATAAGCAGAACAAGGTGCCTTTACGAAACGACGGAATCGATCTGAGGAAGATGCAAGAGAGAGCAGACAAAGAGGCTGCGGAAGAAGCAGGGGAAAGGGGCGCAGGAGAAGTCGAGTATGATACTATGTATTGGTATCCTGCGGCACTTGGTGCGGGTAAGGAGAAGGCCGGTGATGGCGGGTACGTTGTTTTCACAATGGAGGACTGGGATACATTGAAAGAGGGAGCTGGTGCGAAGTTGTAAATTTTGTTGTGTGGTTAGTTTGTAGTTTATTAGACCGAGAGTGAAGTTTTAGTGGAAAGTATCTACTGAAATCGCACCACGAAATGCACTTTATGTTTTCCCTAAAAGCGAATTTGGCATTGTCGGTATTTCAGGATCAGGGCTAAGTGATGGTTGTTCTCCTATTATCTCTGGTATCTTCAAAAGATGAATATGAAGGTTGGAGTTATGCTACCCTATGCTGGCTTATTTAGCGATCATAAAAAGATCCAAGCTCCAAAATTTCCAACACCAGCGATAACTCGACCTCTACCAAACTTGCCATATCACACCCGCCAAACTCAAGCATGGCTACAACAGCGCAATCGCAGGCACATCCACTCACCTTTCCCCGCCCCATCTTCGCCACTGTTTCTCCACATCCCTTCCTCCAAGCACATCTCTCCGCCGACCGCAAAGCACCCCAACGCGCCAATGGCCGCACACCACACCAATTCCGGGCGCCAGGCATACACACAGGCAGCTTGACACACGCAAATGGCTCTGCAGTCGTACGGCTGGGCAACACAAGCGTAGTCTGCGGTATACGCGCAGAGATACTCAAAGACGAAGATATCACCGGCACAAACGACTTTGCCCTCCCCACAGAAGAAGACGACGACGACCTCTGCAATGATAGCGACCTAGTAGACCAGTTACGCCTCGTAGTACCAAACGTCGAATTATCAACTGGAAGTACGCCGAACCATATCCCAGGCAATGCACCAAGTACTTATGCACAAACACTCATTACACGCCTTCGATCGCTTGTGCTCTCAACACGATTGCTTCGCGCATCAGATTTGCGCATATTATACAGGCCTACTACGAACCCTGATGATCCGCATGAGGAAGCAGAGATGCAAGTGAAGGGTTATTGGGTCTTGTATTTGGATGTCTTTTTCATTAGTATTGATGGGTCTGCATTCGATGCTGCGTGGTTAAGTATTCTCGCTGCACTGCAAGATGCCATCATACCAAAGGCGTGGTTCGACGACGAGTATGAAGGGATACTTTGTTCTGATGACCCTACGGAAGCTACGAAGCTGCGCCTTCGAGGCTTGCCGGTTCCAAGCACTTTTGCTGTGTTCGAGGGCAGAAATGATGGTGAGCTTGGCGGTGAGCCTGGCGAAAAGGTGGATTGGGTGTTGAGTGATCCTGATGCGTTCGAGGAGGGAGTGTGCAGGGAAACGGTTTGCATAGTAACGGATCTTTCTGCAGGAAAGAAGAGGATCAAGGATGCGGTTGTTAGGCGGATCGAGAAGAGTGGTGGAGGCGTGGTGGGAAGGGAAGAGGTCAAGGGTTTAGTGAAGAGGAGTATCGACAGGTGGACTGAAGTGCAACGGGTATTGAGCGGTTGAGTGCATATAACACTTCGGAACCACCACCCCAGGAGGACACACCTGTTAGCCTCCCAATTGCTTCGAGCTAGTAGCGAAATGAATCATGAAAGTTCGCGAAGCCGGTCAGGCAAAACAGAGATATCAAAGTCCTTCCACTTGCAGTGAAATACACTCATATACAGGGGGAAACTTTGGTCCAAACAGCATGAGAGCAAAAGAGTCCTCAAGGCACCAAGAAGTGAGAATAGAGTAGCATTGAAGCGGGAAAATAAAGCAAAAATCCAGACCGATTTTAGGCTACAATCCACCCACCGAACGCCTATTCAACCCGCCATATCGCCAAAAGATGCTAGTATGCTGGCCTGCTGAAATGTGCCGATGTGATCAATACAAAACCAGAAATGACAAAGGGAAGAGATAATCGACATGGACGCAACGTCAATCGCGTGCTCATCCCCCCACAAGCCCCTCGTCTCGTCGTCCAAAGAATCCGTCGTACAGTCATAGTCATGCCGGATCATCAAGTCGTGGCGCCTTATCGCACCATCCTCTTGGAGCGTACGATGAATGGTGAGGGCATGTCCAACTCGGTTTCTGGATCCCAGACGGCTGGCACTGTGCCCGCACCTGCGCTTCGACCTTTGACAGGACTCTTGCGACCGTAGCCAAAGCCCTTCTTACCTTCGTCTTCACTCATAGCCTGAATGGAAATACCACGTGCTTGCTGGAGCTCAACCAGTGTGCGTCCTTGTACACCATGGTTGTTACGCATGGCCTGCATACGAATAGCTTCATTGCCTCGTTTGGTTGGTAGGCCAACTGGTGCTGACTTTGCAGGGATGCCAGTCTTGCGTGGGGATGTAGCAAGTGCTTCTGCAGACCTGGACTTTGGTCGAGTGGGAGATGTTGCAACGACAGGGACTCCAGACAATGGACGGGGCTTGATCAAGGTTGGCGCCGATCCCAGACGCCCGTTTGGCTTGATAAGAGGACGTTGAGCATTAGCCAGAACCTTGAAAGGATCGTCACCACCCAGGCGACCTCCTGAAGCACTGCGATGGCGCGTTGGTGAAGGCAAAACTGGAAGATCATCATCGTCATCAAAGTATCTATTCCACTCTTCTTCTGTTGGCGATGGTGGCACGTCTGCTTCCCACTTCTTTGCACCTTCCCTGGCGGCAGTGAAGATATTTTGACGGGGCTGTGTGTTACGACGGGGCGATAGTGAGAGACCTTTCAGTGATGCGGGTGCTGGCGACGGCTCTGCCATCTGAACATCCATTGGGGACGCTGGGGTTGGGGCAGTGACTGGTTGAGCAAACATTGTCTGAGCGCGAGCAAGAGACGTACGAGGACGCCTGTTTGGTTTTGATGTTTTGGCCACAGGAGCTGCTGTGATGGTATCCTCAGCAGAATCGTCCAAAGAAAGAGAGGAAAGATCTGTGCCGCTAGTAAAGTCAGAGTTTGTACCCAGTGTGCTTGTCGATTTGTTCATGGCAGTAGTATCAGCATCCGATGGGAACAGAGGACCTTGCTCTACTGCTGACATCAGTGGAGTGTTGGACTGGGGCGCGAGTTTTGGCGAAGTACTAGGCCTCGCAGGAAACTTCTTCAAGGCCTTCTCTACGCGCTTGTTTACTTCTTCCTCAAACTTGGCCTGCAGAAGAGCGAATTCGCGCTGTACTCGTTGCTCTGTCTGTAGCTTGACTTGCCGCTCGATTTCCAATTGTGCCTTGACCTCCCATTCGCGACGCAATTGGTCATCAAGCTCTTTGCGGATACGGGTAATGGCTTCGTTTGCCTCATGTTCCCTCTGCGCAGCAAGCATCTTCTGCTCTCTCAGATCTCGACCCAGCTTTACTACTTCCTGTTCCTTACGCATCAGTTTTACAATAGGCAAATTCAGTAGCGCAGCGGTGTCAGGACGGTGGTCGGGAACGGTTTGCAAACAGCTTGCAATGATCTTTCGCAGCTCTGCAGAATAGCAAGCAGGTATATCCGGATATCGGCCAGACTTGATTTTCTGGATCAGATCAAAGTGTGTCTTTGCGTTGAAAGGTGGTGCTTTTGCACACATCTCGTATATTATGCACCCCAGAGCCCAGATATCAGAGTGGGGGCCGTACTGCTCTGCCTTGCAAATTTCTGGCGACATGTAGAACGGGGTACCCACGTATGTCGAGGCAAAATCGTGGGACTGGAGGATCTTCGACAGACCGAAGTCACCGAGCTTCACCGAGTTGTCGTCGCCGAGGAAGACTAGTATGGTTGGTAAACAGACCAAGATCAAAACACTCGGGGGAGGCACTCACTGTTTTCAGGCTTGAGATCTCGATGAAGGATCATAGGCTTGCGCGGGTCACGGATTGGCCTCGCATTGGCACCCAGTCCCATAACGTTGCGACCTGCTGGTGGCGGGTCTTCGCCAAAGTGACAGCGATACAGGGCGCTAACAATCTGGCTGAAGATGCTCCACACGAACTCTTCTTCGCACATCTGGTTCCTGTTCTTGAGATCGCGAATGACGCGGCCCAAGTCGCCGTTGCCACAATACTCCATGTACAAATGCAGGTCTTGCGAGGCCTTGATATGGTCGCGCTCAAAATACGCGACGATATTCGGGTGGCGGAGCTCCTTCAGGATGGACAACTCTGCTTGCAGTTGTTCGCGCTCCTTCTGTGACATCTTGAGGTAGCTGATCTCCTTGCGGCAGAGGATCTACGGGACGGTTAACGACGACAACTTGGCCGCGACGTGCAGCTTGGAGACATACATAGCCATCCGACTTGCGTTTGACCTTTCGAATAATGCCAAAGGAGCCATGGCCTTGGGATTGGGTTAGTATATGACCGCTCGCAACTGGGGAAGTGAACTACTACGTACCAATCTTCTCCAGCACGTCGTACTTGTCGTCTTCGGGCATGGCGAAGGAGGTATTGCTATTGTGCAATAAACATACAGCGAAGGTATGTAGAGGGTGTGAAATGCTGCAATGTTAGTGGTGAGTGAGAAAGAGTATGTTAATGGTTGGATAGGCGGCGGGTAAGAAGCCACGGGCTCAGTGTCAAAGTGTTATGGGCCTGTTTTCCATAGCGCGTTGGACCAGCAACCACGGCGGCAACTCCATTACTCAAGGCTGCGACGGTGCACGTGCCGCACGCCCCTCGACACTTTCACCCCGCCAATGGCATGCACATTGCATTGCTCCCACACGACATGCCCCATTCCATCATGACCCATCATGGACTTTCTCTTGCCCTGTGGCCACGATGAATGTCAAGAAAAAGTACGAGATTGAGGCTGCTCTCGCCACAGAGGCGCAGGCCATCTCCTCGGGACAGCTCAAAGAGGAAAACCCACTGGATCTTAGCGACACTTTCCAAACCTTCTGTGAAGCATGCCGGAGAGGGGATCTCAAAGTATGCCAGGAGATGATTTCGAGTGGCGTGAATATCAATGCACGAGACAAGTATGATTACACGCCTCTCATCCTGGTAGGCCTTTTTGATTCTTGACCATCACACTATGTACCTACCAGGTCCTACCTATTCTGCTAACCAATTAATACAACCTCCATAGGCCAGTCTGTGCGGCCATTACGAAGTGATACGTCTATTGCTGGAGAATGGTGCGCTCTGCGAGCGAGATACCTTCCAGGGCGAACGATGTCTATACAACGCACTCAACGACCGTATACGAAACCTGCTACTATCCTACGATTACGCAAAGGACTCCAGCCCACTCCAACCGCTGGCCGCGCACATTACCTCGCTCCTCACTCGACCTGAAC
Organism: Shiraia bambusicola; assembly: GCA_028220655.1. NCBI lineage: Eukaryota > Fungi > Ascomycota > Dothideomycetes > Pleosporales > Shiraiaceae > Shiraia > Shiraia bambusicola. The sequence goes on along the minus strand of SSBG01000005.1, from coordinate 497,433 downwards.
CCAAGACAGCTGATATCACTATTGATGCATACGGCGAGAGCTTCTACCTGCACAAATTCTTATTGGCAGCGCGGTCTCCCTATTTTGCCAGGAGGCTGGCTGCCGCTCCTGGGACTACATCTTGGAAACTGCCCAGTACGATCCCCGCCGAGTCGCTAGGTATAGCACTGCAGTACCTATACTTGCAAGAGGTCTCGATAGGGCGGGCGCTATTTGGGCTGAGTGATGAGCAAGAACTTGTCGTGCTCGATGGCATAGACAAGATTGGCAAGCAATTAGAGATTGAACGACTTTTTGAAGAATTAACAGAAGTAGACGACAGACGCTTGCTTCGACAGCGGAGAGGTGAAGAGCTTGAAAGAGGCCGGAATGAGCTGTACAGCTGGTTCGAGGATAACGTTTTAAAATACAAAACAGTTGTCGATACCAACAGGGTCGATGACATCAAATGGGACCGAGACAATTCCATCTTCGCCGATATATTACTGCGGGCAGATGACGATGAGCGAGAAGTAGAAGATGCCTCGGATCAGACATCTTCACCTCCAGTACGCGCTGGCGTGCTTCTCGGTATTCCTGTTGGGCCAATCCGATCACGGTCGCCGTCACGGTCTAGAGCACCAAGGAAGTCCACAATATACCCTGCTCATCGAGCCATGCTCCTGAGATCAGAATACTTCATGACCATGTTTAGTTCACAGTTCAAGGAGGCCCAAGATACCCCATATCTTCAAATCGTTACATTAGACTGCTCTCCAGCAGTATTGGAGACTATGTTAACGTTCATGTACACTGAACGCGCCGACTTTGGCCTTGATATTGCCATTGATGTACTGTTTGCAGCTGATCAGCTTTTTATCGAGAAGCTGAAGCAGCGGGCAGCAATCATCATCTCTGCCCTTGGTAATGGTTCCACTTCGGCAGTCGAATCCGAAAACCCCCGTGGGCAGACAGACACTGACGAACCTGTGGATATATACGAGGTCATCCGGGCAGGGTGGGATACACGAGTGCAACGCTTAGAGGAATTTGCGGCGCGATACATTGCTTATAGATTGGAGTACTACATTGACCAGCCTGAGTTTGCGGAGCTGGTTCTAGAGTCTGCCAACCGCGTCAAAGGACGACAAGAGACGGACACTGTTGAACTTATCGATGATATTCGCTTCTATCTCCAGGAGCGGTTTAGGTTACGTTTCGAGGATAGTGGATTGGATGAAATGATGGACGAAGAAGCAGCCATCAAAGCCAGCCAAGAGGACCTTGTTGAGGCAATGGAAGATGCAGCACTGGAGGGAAAAGTGTCGGATAAAACCGCACTAGGATTAGACGTGCAAGCCCCAGTACAGCAACAAATTGCTGCCGGCACGGTAAGGACATTAGATGGAGAGGAAGTAGGAGACGAGTTTTTGCAAGACGCCATGAACTATCAAATCTTGCTAGGCAAGATCGATACACTCCTTGAGAAGCTCAACTTAGACGCATAAAGAAGCCTGGAAGGGCCGGATATACTCAAAGACGTGTACATCATGTTCCACTCCCTTCGTATACATAGCAATCACGGCCTTCAAATCAATCAGTCGAGGAGAATCGAATCTCTGCATGTGTTCAAACTATTGAAGCACGTGATGCCTGTTGTCACAAGTAGAGCTATGTGCGTAACGTCAATGACATAACTATGAATACATCTCTTCATCATGAGGGACATTACGAAATAGTACAAAGTATAACTATAGACACTAAGGCAGAACCTAAGATAAACAAAGGCCAATTACGACGCTGAAATCATCCTCGGATTCGACAAAGCCATCAGTGATATCAGGCGGGGTACCTTCCGGAGTCTAATAATATGGCCCCACCTAAATAGAACAGCAGAGACAAGTTATGTACAACTGGTAATTGTATGGTGCAATCACATAATGCGCCTTCTTGCACCAACGTTCAGATCTCGACTATCAATTACGCAATATTCAACCCTGCATTCATCACAGGGTTCAATTGCTGCACCCCTGCCTACACAGTATCGAAATACAACCAACTCATTTCCAAGAAACTCAATCCGTCTTCACATTCCCAGAAGAACCGCAACAATGTCTACAGAATCCACCCAGTCCAAAGCATGCTGCAACACACCAGCAGTAGTCAGCAAAGGCTACCAGCCCAAAGGCGACTACATCCAAGTCGACGGCCTAAAAACCTGTATGTACATCCCAATCTCACACACCCTTTTGAGAGAAAAAGACCCCCTCCCGTCCACTAATTCTTTCCCCACCAGATGCAACCGGCTCAAAAGACGCAAAGCAAGGAATCCTAGTCGTTTTCGACATCTTCGGCTTCTTCAATCAAACACTGCAAGGCGCCGATATCCTCGCGTACACAGACAAGGACCGCCGGTACCAGGTCTTCATGCCTGATTTCTTCGAGGGCAGCCCCGCAGATATCTCGTGGTACCCACCTGACACCAAGGAGAAGGAGGAGAAGCTGGGAGAGTTCTTTCAGACAAAAGCTGCGCCGCCGAAAACGTTGCCTCGCGTTACCAAGATTGTGGAGGAGTTGGGGAAGAGTCGGGGGATTGAGAAGTGGGCCATTGTTGGGTATTGTTGGGGTGGAAAGGTATGTTTTGTGTGTTTTCCTTCTTCATACTTTCTCTTGAAATTTTTTCTCTTCTTCTTCTTCTTCTTCTTCTTCTTCTTCTTTGATATTGACTTTGAAATTTCAATGTAGATTGTCAATCTTTCGTCATTGAAAGATACTCCCTTCAAAGCCGCTGCTGCATGCCACCCTGCCATGGTCGCTGGCGACGATGCCCCCGGCATCACGATTCCCTATATCATGCTTCCCTCCATGGACGAGCCCAAGGAGGACGTTGAGAAATGGCAAAAGGGCATCAAGACGCCGAATGTGGTCGAGTGGTTTCCTGATCAGGTCCACGGATGGATGGCTGCGCGCGGCGATTTGGAGCAGGAAAAGGTCAAGAAGGAATACGAGCGCGGATACAAGATGGTATTGGACTTTTTCCACAAGCATATGTGAGTGCTCTGGTCGTCGACGAGAATGACCATGTGGAATGAAATAGAAATGGCGCTGAGAGTGAATAGGGACTCCAACTCGAAGCTGTAAAGAATAGATGATGGTATATGAGAAGCGCAATGTTTGATACAGTATACAGACTACAATGACAATAACAAAACACTTTGCTACGTGTAGAAACAAATGATTAATTACGACTTACATGTAATCTGAAGGGTATGCGGGAAAGCTGCAAATACAAACACATACTCAACAACCAGTCCCAGCACTTAACGCCACCATCTGTAACAAACTCAGGATGCCTTCACCTCCTTGTTAAGCTGCTCTGAACCTTCCACTGCTGGATCCAGCGCAGCTCCATCCGACTTCTCCCTCTCCCCATGAACAGGCGTCCACTTGCCCTCCTTCTTGAACTGCGCTCCATTCATCGTGCCCTGCGCTAACTGACCGACCAAATAATCTCTTCCCTTGATCATGCGCACCATTGCACTCGGAAGCCGGTATCCGCCAAAAGCGCCCACGCCCTTTTTCGTGCCAATGGGAACAACCTGCTGCTCCTTCAAATTAGGCGTGTAGTGGCGATCACCGCCCGGCGCGTCGCCCGTCAAATGAGCAATCAGATCTGTTCTGAGATTTGTGCATGCAACAGGAATGGCATCGTCTAGGTCAATGGCACCGCCTCGGGTATACGAGCCCACGTCTCCGACAGCATAGATGCGGGGGCCGGCAGACTCGTGCTCCACGCGGAGGGTCTTGTGGTTACAGGCAAGCCTGTTGCGGTTGTCCAGCCATTCTTTGGGGAGGAAGCCAGTGTTTGGTCGGATTCCTGTCGCGTCAATGTAGATGTCTGCGTCCAAGGTTTCGCCATTGGAAAGCTCAATATGGGTTTTGGCATCCTCTTCGTCTCCAAGCTTGGTTGCCGAGACCACGCGCGTATCGTAGACAACTTCGCAACCTAGACGCTTGAGATACTGCTGGGCGCTTCGGCCAATGGATTCTCGGAGGATGGGGAGAAGCTTTCTGTCGCCGGTGAAGAGCTTCACTTGTGCTTTGATGTGCTTGGGCGCAGAAGCTAGGAGTCCCGGTTTGCCATTGAGAATCTCTGAAATTTCACCGGCTGTTTCTACGCCAACTGGGCCTCCGCCACCAATGACAACCGTCTTTGCAGTCGCGAGGCTCTTCTGGAACACGTCATATACGTTTTCGAGTGCTGTGGCGTCGGTTGTCTGAGTGAATAGGGGGCTTGGTGTATTCCAGCCCGTGGCAATGAGAAGGGCTGCATATGGTATCGCTTGTTGCTCGCCATCCGTGGTAGTCACCGAAACGATTTGACCAACTGGATCCACATGTGTCGCTGAGCCTTGTACGAGAGTGAAATTTGGAGACGCGTAGGAGAATGCTGGCTCGATTGGAAAGAAGATCTTGCTTGGAGGCATCAGCTCCCTTGATGCACAAGCGCGTGGAGCAGCGAATCGCCAGAAAAGATCCTTCGAGGGATTGATCATGATCAGGCTATAGGTCACTCCATCTTTCTTTGGCAATTGCGGAATGACATGTTTGAAGCAGTAATGCGCAGCGCCAATACCTGCGAATGAGCCTCCGATCACGACAATAGTCTCGGTATTCATGATGAAGCTGACGGTGTATGGAAGGGATGTCAAGTGAAGTTGGACAGGCAAAAGAGAAAAGGTAATAACGAGGAGAAGGTGGTGCGACGGGGGTGATTGCTTTTAAAGTTATGCGCGACTCAAGCCTTACGCGTTACGAGGGGAGCCGATGGCCAATGTGTTGAAATCAGAGGCTATGAAAGGCGTGAAACGTTGTACCTACACAAGCAGATAGGAGTACTTCATGTTATGAACGAATTAGTTGCGGGAAGGCCTCGTTTACTGTTGGAGAATTTTGTGTATTTATGCATAACGGATGTCATGTCATGTTACGGAGACTCGGAGTACATGCGTCAAAGTAAAAGATATTACGGAGTAGAAGCTTTGGAGATGAAGCAATCATGGCATGGCGCGTAATACTTCTTCGCATTTCACTAGTCCTAATCGGAACTAGCCTTCATTACGGCCCGCCCCAGTTTGTCTGGGGATTTTGTTGATTGACCAGGTCATAAGTCTCATAAAGCTTCCGGGACATTGCGGCCTGGGTGGCTTTGAGCAATGCGGAGCACTCCGTAACTTTTAATCAGTATTGGCGACACCCGCGACGGTGGCCTAGCATCAATGAACATATCACAACGACATACGGCACGTGATGAGATACGAAGTGACAGGAGTAAGAAAGACGCTGCAAAGTGCGTGCTTGGACATTTCTCATTCCATATTTTTTGGAAACCTAACGCCAGCCCGCTGTCCGCATGCAAGACCCGCCGTGACTGTCAACTAGAAAAGGACCATCAATGGCATGAAGCGTAAATATCCTCCACGTCCACATGCCCTCTCTTATCATTGTCGAGTAGGTACCATGATTTCTTCCACACAACACCCCCACGAATATTCATTCCGCTTACTCGACCTCGGCCTTTGACTCGAAGTTTTCACCAGCAACAAGCTCTGGAATGTCATCGTCGTCCTCATCGTCATCGTCCTTCTTGTCGCCATCCTCACCCTTCTCCTTCTGCATGCTCTGGTAGCTCTCGGCGAGTTTGCGCAGCGATGCGAGCGAGTCGGGACCGAGCTGGTTGAGGATGCCAGGGACGAGCTCGGTGAGCTCTTTATCCTCGCCATGGCCGTAGATGGCGAAGGTGTTGGAAGGTACCGAGGCGTGGACTGTACGTTAATTGTTAGTTTACTGGCAGGTGAGATGCACGCAAGTAATGTACTGGGTGACTTACCCTTTGGTGCCGAGAAATGAATGACATTGCCGTCGCTCTTGAACATGTTCACCTCCTCGATAGCTTGAATGGGCTGCACATTAAGCTTCTTGAGCGCGGTCTGGAGCTTCTTGTCGTCGGTACCAGAGCTCTTGTGGACCTTCTTCACCTTCCTGCGTGGAGTTCCTTTGCCTCTGTAGCACTTGGTCAGCTTTGTCTCCATCACGATAGTAGTGCCTGCAGTCTATGCAATGCATTCTCGATTTTTTTTTCATCTTGATTTTCCATGACTTCGTGTCGCGGAGGGGAGGGAGCGGGGCAGTCGAAATTCATCGGGGAATGTACTCACCCTATACACGTACATGTTAGCCAATTGTTCGCCTGAATATGAGGTGTAGAAAGATCATTTTGGCCAGAAGCCATAGAACTGAGAAATGTACGTACCAATTCGCACTGACGCTTGCATACGCGCCAACTTTGCCTGATCCATATTTGCGGTAGGAGGATGATGACTCGCTTGATGGGACTATGGCGGCAGAAAGGTCAGCGAGGAACCTGACAAAATTCCGGCGAGATCGATTGGGTTTCTACAACGAACCAGAGGGGTTACGCACCTGTATTACCGGACCGTAGACAGGTGTTGAAGTCGGAGGTGATGAGTGTTGAATGCAGGCGGGCGTCGGGGAAACTGAACGGAAGCGCCGATTGTGTGCCTCGCTTGTGGTGGAGCACGATCTTCAACGTCAGGAGGGGTTCGCATCACCAATACCTATTGAAGTTATAACTACCAGTGATGCTCAATTCGAGCACAATACATGATGCACAATTGGCCTAGAGACATTGCAGTCCATAACCACTTTTATTGTTCATAGGTCGTCACTTATATGGCACGCCACGCATAAAATAGTGCAATGGCATAGGTTTCCCTAGTTACAAGCTGGCGCCTGCAAACTATGGGAAATAATGGTATCATTCGTGAAAACTTGCAAATAGTTATGCATCAACCCATGTCCTCGTTCTTTCAACCCCTTATACGAAGTATTAAAACAGAGCCAATGCAGCTACGCCAACGGCCCCAAGGAGCCATGTGGCAGCATTCGCTCTCGCAGCGTCTCCAGACTTTGTGGTGGGCGATGCCGCCGCTCCACTGCCAGATGCGCTAGGGCTAGAGCTGGATGTACCGTTGGGGTCGCCAGACATGTTTTCCTGGCTGATCCGGACGCCTGTGTTGTTCTTGCAGTGGTTGTCATAGTCGGACTGGGATAGTGTTGCGCTTCGTAACATGACATCAGTGCACTGCATGCTTGTTAGTTTCCACCACTTGCAGAACATTGGAAATGCTACTCACCTGGTAGAGACCGCCGCCAGAGTGCGCATTGGAAACCACTTGGATGGAAGCTGGGGTGCCATCGGAGACATTCAGTCCAGAAGGCACATTGAGCTGACCGACGCAAAAGTTCCCAAGCACCTCAACCACGAACTGCGGACGCAACTTAACGCTGAACCCAGAACCAGGGTCACTTCCAACAGCCATGTAGACAGCAACATTGGTCTGAGGGTGCCCCATGTTTAGCTGCAATGGGCCGCCATGGATGGGCCAGTCGGTGCGTTGCTGCTGGGGGTTGTTGTAACCGCCGCACGGGAATTGTTCTGCTGTATCTTCACCACTACCTCGGGAAGTGGGCCAGTTGAGGGTGAAATGGGCGAAAGAGCCTGGCATGAGCGCAAGTGCGAGGGCTGTTTGAAAGAGCATCTTGACGTTCGTTGAGAGCTGAATTGGTTGAGGCCGGGGAGGTTGGAGTAGGTTCAAGTCAACACGCTGCAAGAAAGTTGGTTGCAGAAGAGAAAGACAAACAATCAACCGATGAAGGCAGTTACAATAGGTTGAAGTGCCTACGGAGTATTTATCGCGCCATGACAACAAGAGCCCTCCCCGCAAACTGTGCAGTCTGAACCAAGGAATATGCAAGCTCACGTGGCTCGCGCGCCAGGCCAATCCAATGAGCTAACTCAACCCGCCCGCGACTCTCATAGAAATGATAAGGTGAGCCGAGTCTGTTCTTAGGGTGCATGCAGCAGGCGACGGGTGAGCTGCAGGTTCTGTGGTAATATTGTGAGCAAGTTTCTTCCTAAAGCAGTGGCCAGAACTTCAGCCACTATTATTAATTACGGGTAGTATTGACTACCAATATCCTAGCGTAGTGACAGGGATTCGTAGGTATTCATCCAAGGCCTCGCTCTCCTCCCATAGGCGAGCTCTGGCATTGTACATATTTGCGCTGGCGTCATGAGGACACGGGAGAAATGGACAATGTAGTGGTTCCAAGGATATCTTGATCATGGGCGATAAGGTTCAAGACCACGTGTGTCATGCATGTTACATGTTACACGCTTGAGCCTATGGCCTGTATGGTTGTTTCACCGGAATACACAAAGATAGATTTTACGCTTTCACCCATCAAGCTGTGATCATCATTTCCTAGATTCCTTCGGAGACTTCCATTGACTATACCTATTGTGGTCTCTAGAAGAAATAACAACTGAACATTTACATTCCACCCATGCCACTATTGTAGAAACGGCCAAATACTATCTCGCCAACAAATGCACCTGCAAGAACAGACAAGAAGTAGCCAATGTTATAGGTCATCACTGCCAACATGCTGTTCAGTCGTTAGCAATGGCGAATATACTTGATTACCCTTTCATACTTACAGCAAATACCCAACAGCCACTGCCAATGTCACTAGCAAGGCCCGTGGAATGTCAACACCGAATCTCCAAGGCTGAACGTGTTTGACAGGCGCTGACACAATTCGTACTTCCTCTTGTACACCGTTGGTCGTAAGGATCCCAGTCACTGAGCTGCCATCGCTGGAAGCACGATCTGATATGGTCTTTTCACCGGCGACAACGACATAGCGCCGCTTCAGAGCATTTTCGAGGGCTCTGGCTTCTAGAAACGATGTGGCTGTGAAGATGGCGCGGAGAGTGATGGCGAGGATGATGAGGAAGATGCAAGTGCCCGCGTATTGGCCAGCATTCTGCGGGGTCCATGACTCCGAGTAAAGAGAAGTAGTGGCCGAAGTGAGGAAAGCCATAGGCATTGCGTGGCCGCTCGAGCTGGAGCCCATGTCCATACCGCTCATGCCCTCCATCGACATGTCATGATCTCCTCCGTGGGCAACCATCTTGTCTGAATTGCAGTTGTATTTGTAGATGCCGTGCTCAATGCAAAAGTATCAGTGAGTATTAGAAGTTGACAATCGACATGTACGTTATCGAAAATCAGAGGGTGAGTTCCAGACTGCCCTTGGAGTGGGACGGGGCAACACGGTCGCTTATAGCGCCACGTCGTCTGGTAGTATGATACTTGTGTTCCAACAACTGCATTAACGCATGGATGGATGATCTCTGGTTGTGAGCAACTTTGCGGGCGGCCGAGCGTGATTGCGAAGCTTTTTGCGACAGTCAAGAAATGGAGAAGGCTCGGCTGAAGCGTTGAGCGTCAGGTCGTGTAAACTAATTTGGATTGTAGTCCACTTGGAAGCAGAAACAAGTGGCCAACGATATACATAGGCAATCAATCCCGTCCATAGTGGTAGTGGGGGTTTGCTTGCGGGCCAATGTATGCATGGCTGTTGTGAGTCGTGACCCGCTTCGTGATGTCCAAAGATGTAGGAATGGGAAGGAGCGACTTTGAGCAGAATTAGCCGCTTACGGTTAGTAGCACCCTGTCGTGCTTGCTTGTGTACGCCACAACAACATGCTACCTTGCAAGGCCCAGAACAAACCCGCGTAACACTTTGCAATGTCGTGAATGTCGTGCATGCTTCGAAAAAAAAAGAAAAATCTAAAAGTCGGGTGATTGTGCAATACCTACTAGGTACTTACTTGGGTATAGGTACCTAGTAGTTATGCGGCTCTGGACAACACTTGACATTGAACAACACTTACACACCCTACCGGTGACGACAACTTTTTTGATCTTTTCGTCTGGACCAGCGTGCGTGCATCTGTCAAGGTGATAACTACAGGGAACCAAGATCTAATAGTCGTACGTTTGGTTGAAGACGCGATGAAAAGGCCCTAGGGCAGACAAGAAACACCACCAAAACGAGATCGCAGCCTCGTGCTGGCCTCAAATAAAATGAGCCACAACCACATGTCGACGGGCTCTGCAGCTCTGCCAGACCTCACGGCATTCCCAAAGTTTTACTGGGCGCTGGTTGCAAGTGCAGTCGGTGTCGCTTCACTTGCCAATCTTTACAATCATGTCCTGTGCAACCAACGACTGTCCGCGGCAAAATCTGGTACTCAGACACCAGCCAAGCCAAGGGCATGGTTCACTGTCACGAATGCAACTGTGTATGCCCTGATGCGAGAGGCATCAAACTCCTCGATTCATATCCCACTCAAAGATCGGATCCTGAGGCTTCCCACCGTTGGACGAGTGAGCTTGGTGCTAGCGAATGCGATTGCCCTGGTGGTCCTATGTTTGTATGGCCTGGAACTGAACGGCCGGCCAATTACTAAGGAGGCAGTTGGTTATCGATGTGGAGTCATCACTGTCTCCCAGCTTCCGCTGATCTTCCTTTTGTCAGGCAAGAACAACATAATTGGACATTTCAGTGGTATTAGCTATGAGCGTCTCAACTGGCTGCATCGCTGGTGTGCTAGATGTATGCTTCTCACTGCTACCCTCCACATGGGCTACTTCTTCAGTTCTTGGTCCGCGTACGATTACATCGGTATTCAGCTTGCAACAAACAAGATTGTCTGGAAAGGCTTTGCCTCTTGGTGTACTTTACTCTGGATCGTCTTCAGCTCTGTGGCACCAATTCGTGGTTGGAACTACGAGCTTTTTGTCCTGCAGCACCTGGCTTCCTTTACGCTCCTCATCACGTTCATCTATCTTCATGTACCTTCTTCAGCCGGAATGACGACATATATCTGGTTACCTGTCGGTATCTTCTTCTTTGATCGCACCATTCGAGCATTGCGGGCTTTATATGCCAATATGTCACTGTTCCATCCAACGCAGAACAAGCAAAGTCAGATAAAAAGCTTTTGGGCCTGTCGTGCCGAATTTATACCGCTGCCACATGATACTACCCGCGTGATCATAAAGGATCCTCCAATTGACTGGACGCCTGGACAACATGTTTTCCTGTCATGCCATTCCATCGCACCTTTGCAAAGCCATCCGTTCACTATTGCATCGATACCAGAAGATGGAAGGATGGACTTTTTGATCAAAGCCCAAAAAGGGGGTACTCGGCGGTTTCTGTGCTATGCAGAGAAAAGCCACGGCAGTTCTGATACATCAAACAGGTATGCTTTCTGTGGTATGGCGTGCAAATACCCAGCTTGCTCGAATGTTTTAACCTTACAAGCAAAGACTAATAGCGTGACAGAATCAGAACTGTAGCAATAGAAGGCCCATATGGTTGTCTCAGGCCACTGCGTCAGTTTGGCAGCGTTGTACTTCTGGCTGGTAGCACAGGGGCCACATTTACAATTCCACTGCTTCGAGACATACTTCAAGGCTGGAAAGACAACAAGAACCTCGGCCCTAATACCAATGCTTTCTCAATATTGAGAAGCCCAGGTGGCGCTGTAACGCGACACGTCCGGTTTGTATGGGTCGTCAAGAGTAAAGGGCAACTTGGTTGGTTCTCTGAGCAGCTTTCCGCCATCTATGAAGAGTTCAGCACCCTCCAAGATCGGCTGCGAGATATGAAGCTCGAGCTTACTGTATATGTAACCTGTGACGAGTCTTTCACCGAGGAGCACAAATCGCTCTTGTCCTCTTTCACCACGCCGAATCATGATGCGTCAAAAACGATCGCGCAGCATGAAATCGTACAATATAGAAGCCCCCAGGTACCAGAAAACGTGAAAAGGGTAGTAAAGACTGGGATTACAGAATTGACGAAGATGGAGTCGGAACAATCAGACGAGATTCAAACTGGCTGTGGTGAGAATGGAACATGTTGTTGCAGAACCTCCATCGACGAGCTTGCCTTTCCGGATACCATTCAGCAATGTACTTGCAGCATAGCCGCCAGGCCACTAAACCGCTCAACTTCACCGCTCTCCTCCATGCAGCACAAATTGTTTGTTCATCCGTCTATAACTGTATACGCTGGCCGGCCGCAAACCAGAGAGATTATCCGAAGATCTCTCGAGCAAGCGCTGGGCGAGTCTGCGGTGGTTGTGTGTGGCCCTCACGGCCTTGTGGCAGATGTCAAGCAAGATGTATGCTCGTTGAGTGATGAGCGAGCAGTACATAAAGGGACAGGGGCGCAAGGAATCTATCTGCACACCGAGAGTTTTGGGTATTGATGTGATTGAGCTGTTGAACAGCATTTTAGGGCGTTTAGCAAAATACGCAATGTCATGGCGATCACAATCCCAACTGTATACTATTACTTGGTATGCTTTCATTCATGTTACTAAACAAGCACCGTAGTTAAAAGAGTAAGAGTCAGGAAGCCCAATTGATAGGTAGTCATCAATTCAATTCTTTATATACCTAACCATACTTAGATAAGATGTATTCTTTCTGTAATGATCATACCGTCGACGGCCCCTTGGAATCCACATACACTCATTGCCCATCTCTAATCATCTATTTATTCAACTCCTCGGCCCTCTTCTTCAACTCCTCCTTACTAGCCGCAGCAGGCATACTCTCGGCAATCACGGGACCCTGTCTATCCATTAGCCCAAACGTCCAACCCACTCCCTCTAACACACATACCGGATTCGCCTTATGGGCATTAGCAGAAATCGTCCCGCCAGAGGTAGCATTGTCCGCGTCCTCGCAGTCATGAAGTGAATGCGAAGAAGCCGTGCTATTTTCCGACTCCTTTGCCACTTTGTCCGTGATGCCTAATTTTCAAAGAGGAAAAAAAGGTGGCAATTAGAACACGGAAACAAATTTGAGCAAAGGGTAGTAAAAACGTACTGCCAGTGGCATGTTCCTCCGCTGGATGGACTGGCATATTGCTGTTCGTTGAATCCCCCAATGTCTAGGAAGCTGCTTATGAAGTCTTGTTCGGTGATGTTATCTGTGATTTGGATGTCTTTGATGCCTTGGTTGAGTTTTGTGGTCGAGGTGGGCTCTTTGGTGGGTGCGTGGATGGGGTGATCTTTGCAGAATTCGTCGTATTCTTCTGCGTACCACTTTTTGAGGTCGTTGATGGTGGATACTTTGTTGGAGGGAAGCCCCATGGCGAAAGACTTATGTAGCTGCCGCGTATGATCGGTGACGTAGGTGAGGTGAGATGCAGGCTGGGGTAGTTAATGGGAGGTAACGTGGGGCTTTGATTGATGTAATTGTAATGTTGGTGTAACGAGTGCGGGGTCACTTCTCTGTATCTGTGGCGATTTTGCAAAAGTGCTCACTCACGAATGGTATGACATGGAAGATGAATTCTGGGAAAGCTATTATATTTTTCTTGTTATGGCAAGTTGGAATGGTGCATTCGTACATGTTGCAGCTTTTTGCTTTCATCTGTATCTTCTCACACACTTCAACACCGCTCTTTCGCCAACTGTTCTTCTGAATGATTGAAACTATTTTGCGTGGTCTGAATAAATATGTTGACTACCTACGAAGCATAGGTATCCGCATATGTACATATACCTACGCATGACTAGCCTAGCGTACGCATCTCGCGTCAGGCCTGTTTGTTATGCATAATCTTGGTCGGATCCAGAACACTTTACCTGGATTCACCAAAAATAGCTCTTTCATTCAATGAATGACGTCGAGGAGCGTTCTTTTACCTGTCTGTTGATTTACCTAGGTACAGTAGCAACTGTCTGTCATGTGCTTGTTGTTCGGTGTGCGCAGATGACGAAGGGATGAAACGGGCGATCGAAATAAGGGCCACCAGGTTGGTATTGTGAGCGGCAGGCACCGCTTACCAATCCGTAGAGTTGGAGACTTTGATCAACTCAAATAGGTACCTAGGTAGCCCAAATACACGGAGTAATATGTAGTTTGGAGGATCCCATGTGTAGAGAGCCTGACACTGCCGCCGTAACGCATGAAGGGAACAGGATTCTTGTGAACGTGGGCCCCCCTTGGCGATGTACTGTGAGAAGCCCAACCGAGAAAACTTGGTCGGGTATGTAATATGTCTTTGGAGATGCGAATAGGAGTGTTCACTGTGTCCCTTGGGTGTGTACGGAGTAATTAGTATGTACAGAGTAAAGCAGACTAAAGATGGTGACGGGATGGTTCAGAGCTTGATTGAACGTTACGCGGAAAGGGGCTTGGCGCGTCTCCCCCTCCAAATGCCTGCCCGTGCGCGCCTCTCCATCAAGGCGAAACAAGATCCGATGCTTCAGCCTTCAGGGCAGCGACATTCAACTTTGCCCGTGCTGCCTCTGCCTCTGCCTCTGCCACTCGCTTTTTGCTTTCTTTACTTGGCCATGGGGATGGTGACTTGACTCCATTCTCCTGGACCTTCACGACGCTCATTACTCGCCTTCTGCACCCCTGACTGTACACAGCACCGCCTCTTCAAATTGGCCCCCTTCTGGCTTGGGGACAGTGACAGATTTCACCAACATTCTCTTACTTCAGCAATTACACGCTTCCAGTGACCACCATGCCATATCTTTACACGCGTCAGGACCCGCTTGACAGCGCGCGCACCACTTTTTCGTCATGGGACAACTGCATGGCCAAGTCGTATTGCAAGTCTGTCTCTCCTCACCAACTTGAGGCTGCGAATGCATTCTAACACACATCAGATGGCCAGTCATTGTCGGAATTGTCGTCGGATCTCTCATCATCATATCAGTCGTCACATGTATAGTCCGCTGTATATGCTGCGGTGCTGAGTGCGTCATGTGCTGCTGCAAATGCTGTACTTGTTGCTGCAGCGGTGGCGGCGGCGGGCGCTCAGGACATAGGCGTGTCAAGAGTGATCCCACGCCTATGTATCCTGTGTACCCTGTGGCGGGTGCACCGAACCCCTATGCGCAGGCGCAAACTGTTGCTCCCCCTGCTGTAAACCAACAATATCGCTCGCATGCCGCGCCAGCGTTTGCTCCAGCGCCACAGCCCGAGGCGCCGCAATTCGCAACTTTTGATTCCCAGAAGAAACCTGTGAATGAAGATGCGCTGCCAGCAATGCCGAGTTGGAAAGATGCCAGGGATGTCCATGTGGAAGTGGAGGTAGAGGAGCCGGCTGTTCCTGAGAAGCGAGGAGACATGGAAATGGATCGCCTCGATCGTACTGGAAGTGCAACCGGAGGCTCTGTGACAAGCGCAGCTGCAATTGGTGGCGCGAGGAGGAGCCCAGGGCCAGGCAAATCACCTATGCAGCGATCGCCAACCGGTGACAGTTATGGCTACAACCAAGGGTTTGAGAATGAGCCCCTGGTGGGCGCAGGCACGCAGCGTAGCCCACGCAACAGTCCAGTCCCACATGGCAGACCATATGGCCAGCAAGATGATTACAGGCGAGGCTCGCCAGCACAGAACCTCTCGCCAGTGTACGGAGCAGGAGACGGCTATGGTCGCCGCCCACCAGCAGCGTCACAACCATACAACAACAGTCAATATGACCAACGAGATCAATACAATGACCACCAAGGCTCATACACACAAATGCCCCAGGCAGAGCCCCGGTACTACTCCTCCCCAGCTCCACTAAGCTACCACACAAACAACAACTACACCCCAAACAATAACGCCCCTTACGACAACTTTGCTCCTAGCCCTGTGCAACGCGCTCACACCCCTGGTTACGAAGCATCAGATCCCCTGGTGCAACCATCACCACAGCAGCAACAGCACCCAGCAAGCGTATACCCAGGCCAACAATCGTACCAGGCGTTCAATCCAGGACAGACGGGACAGCAGTACTCGGGCGTGCATTAGAAAGCAGTCGACAGGTCGTATAGGGATCTGTAATTATCCCCTTGATTAAGGTTTTTTCTTCTTCTTCTTCTACTTGTCGCATGCTGGCGATGTGACTAGGCCATAATTCATTAGGCCCTTTTTTTGATATTTCTCTCTTTCTCTTTCTTCAATCAGTCTTTGTCTACGCTTGATGAATGTATCATTATGCATAGCGATGGCGTTTTACGGCGCATCAAACGCTTCCTTTTTCGTCTGGACAGGACATTGTATGGATCGTTCTTCGCTCCTATGTTCTATATCAATACTGATTTCACTTGATCTTCATTTTTCCCCATCAGTCACATGCTTTGTTTGGCAATATACAACTTCTTTTCTCATACACATACACTTTGGTTTCAATATTGTGTTGTTGATCATTGCCTATTTGAGCCTAGAAAATAAAAGAATAAGAACATTGTGGCCGTGGAGAACTGACACTGTTCTTTAGATGCAAAGCGATATATAATGATAAGCAAGTACTCATCCTCGCCAACTAAACCTTACATGAGAATATACTATAGATCGCTCAGAGACAGTAAATCGCACATGTCCATGCCAACAAAACCCCTTCCTTGCTGTGATATGATCAAAATCAACAGTCTCCCTCCCTCCTGTGTCGTATGTCATGGTATTATCCAATGAATTTTTTGACTGGGCAATCCCGTGCCACCGCCAGAGATATGTTTGCAATGAGCGGTCCAAATCTCCATTCGCCAGTATACAAAGGAAAGCCAGAGATGGTATCGTGCAGTGAAGTCATGAGTGCAATATACGGTGGGTGATCAAAACGTGTTTGTGCTGGTAATAATAATGCGTGACAAGAACGTATCCTGGGGGTATCTGAACTGGGCAGAAACGCCTCTGGGTATTGAAAGCTATTTGCAAAATCGCAAATCAAGATTGGGTTTGACGAGCGGCAGATGCATGTAAACGTTGTGTGTCGTTTTGTGGGGTATTGTGCTGTTTGCAAATATGCATAAAACTCGAGCCGGGTCCGTGCTCTCAGATGCGAACGTAATGCAAAGGGCTGTCGGAAGCTTGATAATTTTGAGATGGTGGGAGATGAGGAAGAGATAGCCGCGCTGTATACCTACACTTAGCTTATCTGATCTCTCGAAAAGATGAAGATAAGAAGAGTCGATCAGGGAGTATCAGTAAAGAAGTGTAGCACTAACGCTCTCGGAACCATTTGGCGAATCGTCCCTTTTCACCGGCACCTGGTGCTTCAAGGTGTGTGCTGCGATCATAGAGTTCCTGTCCAATGTAATTTAGCCTAGAAACATCAACATGTGCTTAGACCACTTACGTCTTCATCTTTGGAAATCTTGACATCCAATATCAGATTTCGAACTTCTTCGCACTTTGGCCATGTCGGATATGGCGTGCCCTGCGCGCGTTGCACTCCAACAATGACCTCGCCCATGATCTCGAATTTACGCCAATTGATCCTCTCTTTTCCAGTCACGCCACCAGGCGGCGCTTCCTTGCAGTCTCTATTACCCGCTGCACTTAGGAATACACTAACACCAGGGTGAGGTGCTAGCGCCGAGTCTGTTTTCTTCTTATCCCCTACAAATGTCGAGTTTCCCTCAGAGGCCGACACGAGGTCGCGGCGATGGAGTGGTATGTACGGGATCCTCTCTCCTGAGCTGTTTTCCCATGCTAGTCGATATGCAAAATGGGACTTTTGTGGACCCATTAGGATATCGAGCTTCAAAAAGTCGTGTGTGGTAGACTGAGGAACCAAGTCTCGTGTTGATACCAAGCGGTGGACAGCTGCTCCCTTGATACCAGCGATAACAGCGCCGAGGGAGTTGTAGTTGTTCAATTTCCGAAGTTGCCGCGCTATTCTCATCCACTTCTCGAGCATCAATGCTCTATGCTTGGGCTTGTCGCGCAGTAGAATGTAATTTGTAACCACAAAAGCCACGTGGTTGAAGTGGTCCGTCATACGAGTGACATTTTCGAGATTTTTACAGCTCTTCTTGTCTTCGGTATTTAAACTGACGTGTCGAATGAGGTCTCGCGGTCTGACGGAAGAGAACATGATCCAGTCAATCCTGGTAAGCTCCTTGGAAATTGCTTCGTCTGTCTCGTTCATGAGCTGGTGCCATTGAATCTTCGAAAGTGGTTTGACTGGATTGGGCTCCAATTGACGAGCTAGCCTCTCATTCTTCTCTACCTGTGTCAAAAGCACTTGCGACGAGCCCAATGAGTTGGACGTAGAGCTAGTTGCTCTGGATCCGCTGGTGAGTACGCTACTTCGAGCGAGCGACACACGGTCTGCTGGCATAGACATGGTGCCCAGCGCCCGCGTGAAATCAGCGTCGTCAGAGTCTTCGTCGAGTACACTATGATGAAAGGTTGGTAGTTCATCGTTCTGAAGCCGCAGTCGGTCGCTGCATGCCCAATTCGTGTCATCATCCTCGTTGACACACTCTAGATCTCGGAGAATTTCGGTTGCTGCCACCGAACATTCACGATCAGTCGCCAATGAAGATGCAAATTTGCGAGCCAGTCTGCGTGTTGTATTGTAGGCAAAATCGCCAGGGTAATAAGCTACCCACTGCTGAAGTACGGCCAAGTAGCGCAGTTGTGCAATGATACGCATCAATGGCAATATCTGCTCTCTGTTGCATGCTTCGAAGCAATTCACAATAGCTTCTAGAAGTTGCCCAGGCGTAGCAAATCTGCGGTAGAGGGCCAAAAAGATTGCGACAAACTTGGTGTCGTTTTTTGACATTGGTTGTGCGAGCAGTCGATCCACCAATTGGTCAAAGGTGTAGCCATTTTCGTCCGAGGGCTTGACGGAGATGACGCTCTGTCCTGCATCTGAATCTTGGTCGTCTGATTCCTGCGAGTCGTAGCCCGGCGATTCATCGGCATTAAAAAATGTCTTGTTGGCATCGCTTGGCTTATAACGATGATTTTTACCGTCTTTTGAGCCAGATTTGAAGCGCACGGAAATTTCCGAGCTTGCACGTTCATGTTTTTTCCACATGTCTTTGTGGACTGATCTCACGGCCGAGGAATTCGCTCTGCGTCGAGTTGTTGAGGCTTGTGATCGAGCTGCCATTCCTCGTTAGTCACCCATGTTTCAGGTTCCGATTGTCACAATCCAAAAGGTCGCAGGTGAGGTGATTTGGGACGCTAAAAAAAATGAGAACTTCAAAGACTTACGTCGTTTTGCAGCTACAATGGACCGTGCCAGCGATGTTATGCACTCACGGTGCGTGTCGGGTGAAGCCTCAGAGGATTGAAAGGCGCGCACTTCTCCCAGAAACGACTTGGCCTTTTGTTCGATGGCAGAAGCATCAAGAACACGATGAGCAGGATGCTGGTCACATTTCCAAGCCATCAATGCATAGGGCACCTGAGCTTTTGAAAATACGTCTGTGATGGATTGCGTCAGCAGTCCGCCTTTAGCTCGGGCAGCAGGAGTACTCACTCAACATGTCCGGGACCTTGGGCAAGCTTTCTGGGTTTGTGACGTCGTATATTGTAATAGCGCCATCAATGCGAGGAAAGGGTTGGTCGAGTATAGTTTTGGGCCATTCAATGGTATTGCGTTCCCCTGCATGTATGTCGTCGAATTGCAGCTCGTGCAGGCGAACCACGTACGGGACACTGTCGATGGTCCATTTCCTATGGCACATTGCTGGGGATGTTCGTTCAGAGAGACCAAGGGCTTTCCGTATCAGCGTGGATTTGCCCGTGGCAGCGGCGCCAATAACGGCGATGTTGATGTCGAGCAGAGCGGCGGGAGCGTCGTTGGAGCCAGACTAGAGGAGCACGTGTCAGCGCATTCATGGCCCGACAGACAAAAGCATTGCTACCTACACTCGAGGACGGGTCAGAAGGGGCGTCGATGGCCGTCTGGCGGTTGGCAACATGGGTGGGCGACATTGGGCCTTCTGTGTCCGACGACGAGTCGGGAGAGCTGCCAGAGGCGTCTTGGATCGAGGGCTCGGCGTCGTGGGGGAAGTGGTAGCGCTGGAAGAAGGCGTCGTCAGTGATGCTCTCGGCCTCTTCTAACGAGGCAGCATCGTCGGTGGCGCCGTTGCTGTGGTTCTTGGGGACCATGGGGGTCGAGTATGCGCGGCTCTTGAGGCCTGGGCGGGTTGCAGTGACGCATGGCATGTCATGGGCTGGTTCGCGTCGCGGTGCCTGTATCGATTCAACGCTCTTGGCCTTTTCCGTGCGCTTCGACATGGATGGCGAGCTGTGGACGGCTCGTCCGCCTCCTGTTGCGGGCATGGCTACCTAGCTCCGCGGTGTAGCCTGGGACGAGAGTGTGTGCGACGCAGCGAGTAGGCGTGTGATGGCACCCCCAACCAGCGAAGTAGGCGGGGTTGTGTCAGGCATTGGGCGAGTCCAATGCGCAGAAGCACAGTGGGGGAGAGCGAGAGAGGACGAGTTGGAGAGAAGATGGGAGACAGAGATGGGGAGATGGAGGGATACAGAGATGGAGAGATGGAGAGATGGGGAGATGGGGAGATGGGGAGATGGGGAGATGGAGAGATGGAGAGATGAGGGAGGAGAAGGGGTTGAAAGAGAAGGAGAGGGGGGGGAGAAGGCGGGGGATGAGGAGGGCAGGTTATGGCAGAGGACAAGGAAGGAGCAAGAGAGAGAGAGAAGGTGAAGGGGGCAATCACGACTGGGGCGTCTTTTGCCTCTGCACACATGCGACGACGTGCAAGTCGTCGTTGCCAAAAGACCCTTGATGAGAGAAAGAGCTGGCCCGTGCCATGGTTAAGCGGCGACGGCAATCATCCCATCCCACACCCAACCCTGCCACTCTTCTGTGTAAATACACACACACACACACACATAGTTAATGATAGTTAATACTATTATTATTACTATTACTATTGCGCCCTGCCCTGCCCTGCGAGCAATCTCAAAACGGCTGCTCACATTCACCCCTGGTTGCCCCCATTCATCCACTTGCCGCGTCGCTTCTGCCGTCTCACATAGGTAGCCTCCCTTTGGCAAGTATTATTTCCAATGACTGAGGTTATTGATTTGATAGCTACCTACTAAGCCCAAGCAGCGCCAATGTCGCACAGCGTTCGGCATGGCCCAGTCATTGCCAGCTTGGGTTATTGGCCAGAAAAAAATAAAACACCAAAAAAGTCTTTTTGGGGCAAGACGCCGCCAGAGTTGGTAATACATGTCGTAGTCGCACTGACTCGTGGCCATGCTCATAAAGTCATCACACCTCAGCCTCACCTCAGCCTCACCTCAGCCTAGGTGTGTATCTGCTATTCAGGTAGTTATTCCTTCACCCATCTGCTCATTCTCGCACTCAAGACTCAAAGAATCAGTACCTAGTATATACCTACTCTGTCGCTCAGCTCGCCTGCCACCATGGTTCCCGCATGCTGCCATGTATACTGCCGTCTGACCCCGCAATGTAACATTCGTCTTCTACACAACCCAGCCAATCCTTTGGATACATGCTCCCTACTAGTCCAAACCTGTACTTTGCCTCCGATATACCCAAAAGTTACTCTCACATACCTGCACCGTTTGAATGCGCCCCCTTCTCTATACATATTGGTCTGTCTGCCAGTGCTGAGCTGGTCTCCTCCAATCGAATGGTATTAGTCTACACGATTGCAAACATCAATGTCATGCATATGGGCAATTGAGTTTGAAACCCACGGGCGCTTCATTACGCCCACATCAAACTCAAAAAGCTGGAGTCTACTGACAATCTAGCTTCAGACGTCACTTTTGCAGCGAGACTGGGGGCGGCATCCGGTGATCGACCCCCATTCACATATGTTGAAAGCTTGGCCAGAGGCTGCAGTCGCTGCCACGCCACGGCTGGCTGAGCAATACGAGCTGCTGCTCAATCGTTTGGAGATTCCTGTTGTGCATGATCGACGAGTAGCTGCAACCCGTTTTGGAACCTCGCCAAAGTTTGTCTGTAAGAAACAGCCACCCAAAATGTACGAATATCTCAAACAGGTATCAATATTCAACCGATTTGGCAACTCGTTATATAATCCATGTCATCCACGTGACAAGCTGCTTCAACGTCAAGTTTCAGATGACAGGGTTCAGGTGGATCAATTACTAATGCTGACATTCTGCAGATTATATATGTGTATGCTCAGGAGGCATTATTGACACCATGCTTCCCATCTCCAAAGCACTAGCGAATGCAACACCTATCAGGGAAGTTCTTAATATCAAACCAATGGTCCTCAACCAACATGAATGCAATGCACAACAAATGAAAAGTCCCGTATGGAGTGAGCAAAACAACCCATCAAAACATATCCGCTCAAAGAACCATATAACACAAAGTAACCCAAATAACTCATCAAAATGCAGAGTAAGAGAAAGGAAAAAAAAAAAACCCCTTATTTTACATCTTCTTCCCAAACATGCCCTCAAACATACCACCAAAACACCCTTCCTCCTCTCCTTTCTTCACCTTTTCCCCACTACCACTACCACCACCACTCCTCATCTGCCCCTTCTCCTTTACTTTCTGCCCTGCTTTCCCTTTGACTTTCCTCTCCCCACGCTCCCCCGCCCTCTCCATCATCTCCCCATCCACATCTCTCCCCAACACCCTACACGCCTTCTCATTCGCCATTCCTTTGCCCAAAAGCCTCAATTCTCGCTCCTTTTGCTGTTCCAGCTCATTCGCACGGCGCACGCGTTCTCGCATTTTGGCACGTTGCATCCCGTCGAATTCTGCTTTTGCTTCTTCACGCTCTGTTTTCCATTGCGTTAGGCGTTCGCGCTTGGGGACGGCGCGTTGTTCGTGTTTGATGTTGGGCGAGGGGTGGAGCGTGGGCTTATCTGGGTGGGTGTGGGTGTGGGTGTGCATATGCATGTGGTGGTGCTCGTGGGGTGCAGCGGCACTAGCGGTGTATGCTGGCGGCGGCGAACGGATGGGTGGAGGGAGGGAGCGGCGTTGTTCCAATGAAGTATATGCTGCTTGTGGTGCGACAGGGCTTTTGTGTCGAGACGAGACGCTTGCAGCGGGAGAAGTTGCCTTGCTCAGTGGTTCGTGGCGTGGGTTTCGACTGCTTGGTTGATTCCTGGCTGGTGTCTCTTGGTTGGTGTGGTGTGGATTACCGTGAGATTTATTATTGACATAATATGGCGTGTTATGGTTCATGCTCATGGCTGGGAAAGACCAAGCGCGGTCATTCGGCATGAGCTGTCCACTGTGATAGTGAGGACGGTGCATAGCAGTGCTACTGCCGTTATGGGGATTCTCATAAAAGCCTTGGACTGGGGTGTTCGTGCTAGCTGGCATTGGCAGGGTATGGTGAGGAATTGTACCAGCTGACAAGCCGGGGTGGTTTCTTTGAACATGGCCCGGCGAACGATTGTAGGAGCTACTATCACTGGTAGGATTGGACGAGTCGGGGTCGAGGTCGGAACGACTTGTGTATCGCGAAGTACTCCCAAAGCTAGACAGGCGCTCAGAACTCGATGACATGCCACTCATAGAGCGGCTATTGCGAAGCAATTGTTGTTGGCTTGATGAGTGTGTAGGGGACGCAAGTGGAGGACTTGATGGTGATGATTGCGACGCAGTGGCTATCTGTGCAGGACTGCCAACTTGAAGCTTATATCCTGACCTCTCTTGCCGCAAATGTGCCCCGACAAGATCTTGTTCAGCTTGCAGCCTGGCTCTCTCCCGCCTGGCGTTCCACCCAGTCTCAGGCTTGCCAGAATTTGTGGTCTTGGTGCCGGGGCGTGCTCTCGACCGATGTGCAATGGTTGGGGGCAGAGATGGCAATGGAGTTGCCGAACGTGTATTGGTGCGCTCTGGACTTGTACAATACTGTGGCAAACTCTGCCTCTTCCCTGGCTCGGAAGCCTTCTTCCCACCATGTGACATTCCTAATCGACTAGCCATAGTCGACTGCCCAGTGCCTACCATGGCTTTCAATTTGAGTGGAGACACATCGGTTGCCGAAAGCTCGCTGATCGTCTGCAGGGTTCTCCTTCGTTCCTGCAGCTGCGGTCGTTGAGAGCCTTGCTGGTCAAGACGGGGTGGTCCCTTTGGTGGAGCCTTATGGAGAGGCATCTTGCAAGGAAAAAGTCGACAAACTGGGACACTTGCAGATACCTCCAATAAAGGGCGCTGAGATGAGGGCCCAAGATTCTCCTGAGCAGGAGATGGCGGTCAGACAATGTTCTTCTTTTGTCCAAGGGACACCAAAAGTAGAAGGGAGAGGTGGGCGACTCTAGTAAAGAGGCTTGGTGATGGCTCCGAGCGATCGGCTCGTTGCAAGGGCACACTGAGACGCGCCAGTCCCACGGGAGAGAGAATTGGTGGCAAGGGAGGATAGGTCTCCAAAGCACAGTGAATCGGGTTAAGAAGCCCCTAAAGATGATCGAACGAGCTGATCGTGGCCAACAAAAGATCAAATCCGCATCAGCACCGAGCGGTCAAACTCGGAGCGCAGCTGGACGTTGTGTAACGTCCTTGAAGCTACCATGCATTTCGGATCGGATCGCTGGACCTCAGAACCTCAAAAGTGCAGTCGGCGCTTCTCAACAAGCGTGCGAAGACGCGTGGAAGCTACGCAGGATTAGCTTTAATTGTCATCTAGCAGTGAGGACTCTGAGGAGCAGGATTTACAGTTATAGGTATAGCTTAGAGATGGGCTTTGGAGGACACTACGGAGTACACTGTTAGTATTAATACTGGTGGGTCATCTTCAGCCAGGGAAATGCAAGGCGCCTCCATTGTTAATATGTAGATTTCAGCCCTGGAATGAAGCTCAGCTGTCAGCCTGAGCAGGCCTAGGGCGCGATTGTTTTGATTGAATTGAGCAATTCAAATAAGTATTTACTGCGCTGTGTAGATCATCTCGGAAGAGGCCTCGTGGGCTTTAACTTATTGGGCTATATTAGCCCCGGACTTGTCCTCTATGGGTGTCAAAACAAAACAAAAAAGGGACGAAAACCACAGGCCGCAAGACGCTAGAGTAAAAATAATACGAAGAAATAAGCCGGATGCTCGGATGTACCAAGAGATGGGGTGTGTAACATGCACTGATTATCAGCTCGGCCGTACTCATTCGCGTAACTATCGTGAAAGCTGGCGGCGCTAAGTCGTAATATATGTAGATTCAATGCTGGTCTGCCATGAATGGAGTACGTAGTACGTAGCACGGAGTACCTAGAAGAATGGCGCGCCGGCTGATACCTAAATAGCTCATCGAGGTGAGATAGGAGGTAGGAAAGGACATAGGTACTGGTGGGCGGCCAGACTTTTGAACCGAGGCACGGCGCCATCTTCTCGCTCTTCGGACATGCATGGCACTACTACGGAGCTTCATTGAGACTTCCAAGGTGAAGGTGGTGGTAGTTCGGCACTCGTGATGTTGTTGCAAATCACTAATTAGTTAGCGAGAACACTTGGACAGTGGACACGGGTATTGTGGCCTAGCTTTCTCCACATTAATACTCCGTACAAGCTGTGCAAACTGTGGAGCACTGGGGGAAGAGTCATGACATTCATTGTCGCAGAGTTGAGCAATCTGATGTGTCTGATGACATTCTTGCATTCCTCGCGACTCGCGACTCGCGGGACGAGCCTGCGCAAGCTCCCAATAATACTCCGTATTATGAGAGCGAACACGAACTGGTCATTTTAGGAGAAAATGCCGCTCACATCTCCGCCTCGCTTCCACCACGCGTTCTTCGGACTGAACTTCGGATCTCGCAGCACTTGGCTTCAATCGTTCAAGATGTGCTGCTGCTCTTCGAAGTATTAGCAACATATACGGAATACGGCATGAGTCATGACACCAGCAAGGAGGTTCGGAGTAGTTATTTGTCGACCAAATAAATTTCAATCACGTGCTATCGTGAACAATTCGTGTCGCATAGCAAAAAGTGATCAGTCGTCGCCGCATCACCCATCAGCAGCACGGCCCAAAACAAAAACCCTAAAGTATCGAAAAAGGGTCAAGACTCAACTTGAGGTCATTCATCTTCAAGAAATGGCTTCGTTCCCTCATGTTCATTGCAATGTCACCAGTATAGACACGTCACTTTCGTGAGCCAAACACCTCATCGAGGTTGTAGCGGTAACCTTGCGGTTAGCTCCTTCCTCTAGCTGGAAGAAGTAGTAGCTCCAGAGCTAATTGTTATACCAGCCAAGCAGGACGAGAGAACTATTAAGCGCACACGCGTATATCTGTTTCGAGAGCATGGCTGACATATGATGGATTTTGTCGACGAGTCAAGTCATATTGCCATGCTG
>SSBG01000005.1:441239-471392 GCA_028220655.1 Shiraia bambusicola | reverse complement strand
AGATTGTGGATAACACTGTGAGTACCTTATTAGATGGCATCATCAAACTATAATTGACCCTTTGCAGATGGTGGATTTTGACGAGGCTTTCAATGGAAAGGCAAGCGACAATCTGGACAGAATGTGGGCTATCATGGCTGCCATAGGCCTATGGGCAAGTGTAGAAGATCTATCAAAGCTCATCAGTAAAGCCTCCATCCTACAAGGTGCCACCAGCCTTGCTGACAGCGCGCGAAAGGTAGTGACGACAGTAAGAAAACATGCCATCTCATCGACCTGATAGGCTGCGCATTCCTCGCTGTATTGAATCGCATCGAGCATGCTGGCGAAAAAACTGAGGCCCGATTCTCGATTCCCAGGCCTTGCACTCGTCATTGGCTATTACCTCGAATTGGCACACGACTTGCCTGCCTATGGCATCCAAGGTCATTGTCTTCGTTGGCGCAAAGAAGTTGCCATTCTATTCCAGAAAGGCCAGCTCGACACTGAGAGAGGCCTTTTCGACACAAAACTTCGTTTGAAAGAGTTCCAAAATGACGACACCGGACTTGATGAATCTCCCACTGAAGAAGAAGACGATACAGATCAAAACTCCTTGCATAAACAATATGGGACGAAGGATGATCCTTGGGCATGGAACGAAACAATGGGCGAGTATAAGAGGAAATATTATAACCGGATTGGATTGGCACAGAGCGTTGCCATATAGGCTAAATGTGAATGGAAGCATGCGATGACATATCCCCAGGTCAGATCGACATATGCAGGCTCAAGGCTACAATACTCCGTATACTTCTAGCAACACATTCGTAACATATAGCAGTAGCACTCAGCGGTTTAATATTGCGATGTGGGTTAGCACAGCACTTTTCCCATTAGTTCATCATTGAACTTTGCCCCTAGCATCTACCCCCCAGATCTCCTCGATGACTCCATTTCGATGCGCATAATATACATCATGTAAATTAATCGTCGGGTCAATATGGCTTGGCACCATCTCCACCCTGTCGCCTATCTTCAATTCCAATCCCTGATCCTCCCACGCCAAACTCCCATGTTCATCACCCAACACCCCATACATATACCCTGGTGTCTTGCACTCCGCAAGTCCACTATCAGTCGTCAGGCATTTCAGACCAGTGTCAATTGTCACGATCTTTGGACCTTGTTTACTCAATACAGTGGCCAAGATGGTCAGACTATTTGAAAAATGTGTCCCAATGGCAGCGCGATAGTCTGTGTCCATGAAGAGAAAGGAGCCAGGCTGGACTTCTGTGACGCCAGGTACAGAGGCGCAAAACTCAGCAGTACCTGTTCCGCCAGTAGTCACCACTGAGATATCATGGCCCTCTGTCCGTAGCCTATCTGCTGTGCTAGTTAGGATTCCCATTGACTCCAAACATCTCTTCCTTCGGTCTTCGAAGCCGTGTACGTGTTGCAGGTGTCCTTCATACCCTTGCACACCAATAAGATTCAAGTGCGGCAGGCCCGCAACGCAATTTGCAAGCCTAGAAGCTGGTTCGCCAGGCTGAACGCCAGTTCTGTGCAATCCAACATCCAGATCGATCAGTGTTTGTATCTTTGCATCTTTATCCAATCCCGAAATTTCCATCTGCTCGTTGATCGCTCTCGCGCCTTGCTCCGAGTCGACTACAATCCGGATATCCCTGTTTTGCTTCCAGAGTTGGACTAATCGCTTCACCTTTGGCTTTCCGATGATTTCGCATGTGATGAGCACATCTGAGAAGCCTTTGGCGCACATGACTTCTGCTTCGGATAGTTTTGCGACACACCCACCTTTTGCGCCTGCTGATACGAGCCTTTGAGCAAGAATGGCGGATTTGGTAGTCTTGAGATGTGGCCGGATGGCTACACCTGTCGGCACAAGTTTGTCAAAGAGTTTCCTTATGTTTGCCTCCATGAGATTGAGGTCTACAATCATGGAAGGCGTATCGAGCGAGTCGATTTTGTCGCCCATTGTCGGTTCATAAGACATATTGACGATAGGGACTAGGTGTTGTCTTGGTCGAATTGCTTGGAGGCTTGAAGGAAAATCTGGGCGTTCGCCAAGGATGAGGATGGAGAACGTGCAGTTCGATAGTTTGGTCAGAGAGGGCGATTTCGATGTTTCGAGCCCGTAGTGCGGAGTGTAAAGGTGATGGCTGTATAAAAGCTTGCTTGTTGTTTGGTGGTGGGTATTGTAAGGCGGGGATGTTGATCTTAGGGACGGTGTAGTTAGTTAACTCAATCAGGGAAGCCGAACTACCACTACATACCAATGAATGATAGATACATCCTTCTACAGGTCACAAAACATCAATGTACTTCCGTCCCAATCACGTTACAAAATCCAAACTGGCAAGAGTAAACGACTTTAATTGCCCAAACAATCGTCATTGGAAAAATCGCGACAACATCTATAACCCCCACCCAACAGGCATTGGGCTTGACCGCGTTATCGACTAGGGACGCCAGTTCGATTCCTGCCACTTGTCGCCTGGAAGTATTCGCGTTATGGAGCAGTAGGCGGTGTTAGGCCGATCGTTCTGTTCGTTTTTGCTTAAATTTTCTGCTTAAACTGTTTGCTCATGTTTTTTTTTTGCTTATGGTTAGGGCGACGTTTGGTATTATAAAATTTATGTTGTTGGGGCGGCTTGGTTGTGATTATTGGGCGAGTTTATTTTATGGATAAAATATCCTGTATCAATCCAGATAGCCGATCAAGTGCAAGCAAGTCCACAACCGCTGTGAGTAGCACCAGCAACGTTGCCCCATGTGCGGGATGGCAGGCTTATCAGCTATCAGGTAATGCTACAAGATGGCTGCAATTGTTGTGCAATCGACAAAGATCGAGGCCGTATTTGCCGTTCTAATTTAACGGAAAGCCATGATCGGACATGAAGAGGTCAAACAGTCCCAAAGAGCAAGCAGTCCTCATCCTTTCGCAGGCTCTGTGGGTTCTTTTGGGACTCACTGTAAGTACTGAACCCAGTAATCCCGGATATGAGAGGCACAGCATCGGCCGGCGATTCGTGGCATCCAACTCAACCCAGGGCTGGTCTTATGGTAAACGCAAAAAGATGCCTGACAGCCATTATATCCACTTTGCTACCACGTCAGATTTTACCTGTATCTGTCCCCCTTCTTGCCACGTTGGATAACATTGGACTTTTGCGCCCCAAAAGTCGTTCTTGGCCGTAGAATTACCGTAAAGTCATGATTTACCACACTTGCCGTCCTGAAACCAACCTTTACCATTGGTTCCACCAACAGCGACACTGTGTCCAGGGGTTTTGCAGCCTCGTGCCATTCGAATCAGCGACTAGGAGTTGGCTATAGGTCCGGAACGGCTTGTCGAAATATATGGCCTGCATGAGACAAGAGTTGATATAAGTAAAGAGGCCCTTCTAACTCTAGTAGCTGATAACGTGTCTTTATATAATTGAGTGCACCACAACATGAAATGTAGACAACAGCTTACCTACATATGCGGTTCTTCGTCGTGTGTCGGCTCGCTTGTACATTGGTCTTCCAGATCACGGGAAACGTCACCAGATTTTCAAACTATTTCTTGTCGAAGAGATTATTCATAAAAATTTTGATCTTAATTATCTGGCTGGAATGTCGTTGGACTATTCTGGGTCCGATATCGAAACGGTCTGTGTGCGAGCTGCTCTTAGTTGCGATTCCACCACAAGTGATAAGGTTACCAGAAGACTGTTAAAGAGGTGTCATTCCGAGCAGGCTTTTAGAAGATGCGCACCCGCCACATCAAAAATGTCGATAAATCCAATGGATTATATAGCGGTCTTCCAAAAACACTACCCCCAAGAAATCAGCTTCTGCTATGGCACTGTTCAATGCGGGAGATGAAGAAAAGATATAGCAAAATTGTCTGTACTATTAAGTTTGACCTAGCACGTGCGAGAGAGCGAATGGTTATCAGGGGCAGCAGGGAAAAGGCATACAAGGCTTTTCAGGTACAGTTACAATAGACATCAATGGCATCGCGCATACAGCACATTAGCGTGTGAAAGGCTGCAGATATGTAGGGAGTATAAATCCCCATATCATTCGTGAGAATCATGCATTATTATTCGCATTGATAATCGGCCTGTACTGCAAAGGAGCTGCATTGTACATTGCACTGTGCTGTGTCAATACACTTGTGCATCTGCAGAATGGTAAAGTGCCTCGTCATATATCTCAAATAGCTATTCTATCAAGGGCACAATCTACCACTGTCCACATGGACATTAAAGCATACAACCATTTCTATCCATAACCAGCAGTTCGCGTCTGTCTCTGTAATGTCCATGGCCATGACTTATCGTCCAAGCGCAGCCGAGTTCCAGAAGCTTGCCGTAGGTACGTAATGCCATTCGTTTCACTGTTCGGAAATTCAACCAGACTCGGTACCGAAACCCGGTAATCGGAAGCAATACACGTGCTCTTACGGCCCTTTTCCTTAACTATGCATCAACTAACAGGCTCAAGTAGATACCCCACAGGACACCAACCAAGCTTCCGAATACAACCCTTTGGTGGACGGGAATCCACAAGAAGCTCACGAGACTGACCAAGGGCCAGAATTTGTATCCGTCCTTCATCATTGGCCATGTCTTTTCCTGGCATTCTTTCCGGATTGTATCCCAAATGCCTTCTTTACCCTGCTTTGCGCCATTGACATAGGCTACATAGCTCAGAAACATCAGCGTGTTGACGACAGCGCCCACAGTTTGATCAAGGAGGAATTTCATCAAGATGTTCTTCTTGCTGGTCTGGTTTTGAGTTCCCGTAGCGCGCTTCTCATCCGACTGCCTAGAAACAGCAGAGCGGACATTGTTGGGGAATTTGGCTTCGATGTAGTCTTGCCAGACAATATTGGGTGGACTACTTATTATACTGAAGGCGATGAATTTGAGGACTGGCGTAGTATTGAGAGAAAACGGCGCCTGCTTATAATGTCAATCTCTAGTTACATGAGCCATGAATGCCGGAAAAACGGCTTACGCCTTCCTTGTAAGACGAGATGGCTTGGGCAAGCACATTGGAAGTCATGCTGAGCACTGCGCTCTGCAGCGTTTGCGATACCATTGCGGACATGATGGCGGTGAAGAAGTGATTATGTCGATGGAGAAAGGTGTCGTGATTAACTATGGAACGTCTAGATGAAAATCAAGAGAGCAAACCGCGGAAAGAAAGATACCACGTCTATAACTATCTGAGCCTCGCGCATGCGGGAGAGAAGCGTGTCAAATTCAAAACACGTTTCGGGGCTCAACCTCTCGATAGTTACTTTAAAGGTAACTATCCCATGACGTAAGCACCGGCATCTCGTTATCCCCGAGGTACTGAAGGTGTAGAGTCTGTAGACCCAATCATTTCTCTAGAGTACAAAGCCGTCCGAAGATACGCCGTCTAGGTACCATATTAGGCTGCAAATAGGTATTCAGATCTAACACGACGCTGCATGAGAGCAATGAATTGACATTTAGCTAGGTGCATAGCTAGGTACCTAGTACCTGTAACATTTCTTGAAGGAAAGACTATGTTTATTTTTGGTTCGTGGCACATAACCCACATAGACCCTCAAAATCCATTGCCATAAATTCCGTATAATTATCGGTCCCGTCCTTGGTTACTTTCATGACCTGAATGTACTCGAGTGTGCTGTATCATCAAAAGCCCTACACTTCATACTCGTAAAACACAGTATGAATTCTCATTCATCATAGAGCGAGTCATGACCGTCTTCTGGCTGGAACGCATGATCAGCGGCAGATTGCTCTTTGAAGAGACCATCTTCGTCTTGAATCATCTCTCCCTCATCAACGACTGCTTGACCTTCAGCTTCCATTCCCAGCTCGTTTATGCTGTCGTCTTCGCTGTCCTCGCCATCGCTGATCTCAATGACCTGTAACGCCCTAGCTCCCTTAGTGAGCTTAAGATGGATATCAGTCAGGTAATCGGCTTGCTGCACATCAAGTAGGCCCTTAGCACCGAGAGCCAGCACCATCATGAATCCTTGGCAGGCAATCATGCGGCTAGTTTCAGATATAGGTAGAAGCTCCTCGAAGGTGACCTCGTCGATAACCTCGGAAGTTGTTGCTATACTGACTTGGGCATGACTGCGCTTCTCGCCAATTGCTTCGCCGACAAAAAGCAGAAAGTTTCCGCCTTCAGTTGACAGCGCTTCTTTTACACGATCAGATGGTTTTTGAGATATACCTGGTGCTGTTACGGGCGAGCTAGGACCAGACATTACGGATTCGTCCCCAACGTCACCCATATCTCCGTCGCTCTCCATGATCTGAAGTGCCTCGAGACCAACAGACTGGCCTCGGCCCAGCAATGGAGATGCGGATACTACGCGCCCGCCTGGTTTGCCATGGTCGGTAGTAATACGTGCACTTCGAGGAATAGCGGACGACCCGCGAATAGAGGCACTTAGATTCCAAGGCATCGCAGAAAATATTTGCTGATCATCGAGAGCGGAAATGGCTTCACGTGGGAGCTCAACCTCGTCGTCCCCCGGCATAGACAATGCTTCATCGTCTAGTCCTCGGCCAATATCATTTCCAACATCGATAGTCTTTTGGCGTACACGTCGTGACTCTTCTTGTGTTTCCTCGTCGATGCCACTGTCACGATCATGCTTCCTCCTAGCCACTTTGTTGCGGCTCGTGCCGGTGACGTATTCGAACAGACTGTCGCCGATATACATTTTAAAGGGGTTTAGATTAGGGACATTCGGATACTGATGGGCTATGTCTCCAAGACCGTTACCCCATACAAATCCCTCTGCGTCCTTTTTTGCTTGCTTCCTAATGAGCATCCGATTCTTGGCCTTGATGGCAGTATCCATGTTCTGTAAGTAGTTGGCGTTCCAGTTTGCAAGGTCTTGGTTGCGAAGTTCCATTCTTGTATCCGTGGGCAGAACGCGCGCAGCTCGATGTTGACGCATCGGCGCAGATGTTGTGGATGTCGACTGTATCACTTCCGACCGCTCGCTCTCATGTTGACCGCTATTAGAGAATGCTCCACCTTCAGGCGGATCGCCACCGAGGAAAGGAAAATCAACTTCCGTCTGATCGACAGGGAACTGATAGGTGTCAGTACTCATCATTGAAATCTGCTTAAGAACCAAAGATCGAAGAAGGGACAAAGGCAAGAGCAGAAGGCAATGAGTTAGTCGCAACAGCAAGGCCTCAAGCCCCAAAAAAGCTTGTTCACAAGCCTGGGTGAGATCATGTATGCTTATGACAACAGCTCTGGTGATAGCAGCAGAACATAGACATAAGACAGCCTAGTGAGCCGGGAAACGAAGTAGGATAAGAAATGGCAGTGAGACTCACCTGAACGTCATGCATCAGTCCCGCCTCATGATCCCGCCTCACCTTTGCACTCGTATCTGCATCATCGAGCATTGCTGCCCTGACAGACGCCACAGGTGTTTTGAGAGCCTTCTGGATTGTAGAGCCCTCAATGAGAGCACCATCATCATCGAATGTAAACTCTGGGTCGCTTAGTTGGAAGCTAGTATGTGTATCGAGCAGGGCAGGTTGGTCATCGGCGCCTTTGGGTCTCAAAGAACCCGAAGGAGCGGGCGAAGAGCTGGGAAGCACAATGCCGCCGAGAGCACTGCCATGCACCGAGGACTGCGAATTTTGCGAGCCAAAGGGCGTAAGGGACTGGGACTCGCCAGAATGTGCGACGTTGAAGTTCAGTTCGAGGTTGATGTCCGTGAACACCTCTGGAGGCGGCAGTGCGAACTCGGGAAGGAACGATGGGTCGTCTGGAAGCACCAATTGCTCTGGTCTGACAAATGATAATCAGTGTAAAGATTGCTGGTAGAGTCAATTGTACTAACCGTGCTTTGCCAGCGTCTGGATCAAGTGCGAAATTCTCCACAGTGTGTAGCATCATTCGCAAGATATTATGCACATTCTGCGCGTCTGAAAGTGCGTAGTTGCACTGTTGCAAGTATACACGCGATACACCATACCTGCTCCTGTCAGTGTCACAGTCAACGCAGATTGAGCAGCAAAACTTACAACAAATTGCCTTGTAGGCGCAAAGCCATGGGTGCCACAGGATCGACTATAGTTTTGCATGCTTTTGCTACGTCGACATCTAGGATCTGCTTGCGGTTGATACGCTTCAAGTTGGACTTCGAACCCAGTGTAGCGACGAGCCTGCCGGATCTGTCAGTGATCAAATAGGAGTCGTCTGATACCTTCTTTGCTTACCAGACAGTGGCCACGCCATATTTACGCGAGGTCAGAACTGTAAATGTGAGCTTCGTCGTTGAGAGCACGGGAGCGGGATCTTTTGCTCACCTTCGTGACTATAAAACATGTCGATACATGGAATACACAACGATTGAAGAAGTGAATAGGACTATACTACAGAAAGCTACAGCGTGTAGACGGTCCGAAAGAAAGATAGAAGAGGGGCAGTGGGTGAAGTCAGTCAGTACAGGTCATGAAGCTTGGCGGCGAGCTTCGACGCGTTTCTACGACGCGTCGTGAAGTGCAGGTGAAAATCAAGTAGAGCGTTAATCTCCAAGACACATTGCACGGCCGGTTTTGAATTTGGTTCTGTCACTACACATACATCTGACCTGCCCATTCCATACCGTTACCTGTCCTCCTATGCAACGCCAATGCTATGCATCCATGTCACTTTCCTGACTTACGAGATCTAGATGCGCGGCCCACTACCTACGCATATATGATGCAGTTACGCTTCAGTCATGTTCACATCCTCGTCAATGACAGGTAGAGGGACAGCACGATAGAGCAGGATGAGGGCAGAGTGGCTTTGACCTGAACAAGAGTTAGCACAGTGGAAAAGTCACATGGGTCACTCTACTAACCTCCACCTGCCAAGGTCTGGATGCGTTCAGCATCTACCTCAGAAACCTTTTCATCGTTGAACCACCACCATTTGCCATCCTCCTCCTTCCTCTTGCCGGTCTTTGGATCCTTGGGCCCCTGCTTCTTGACGAAAGAAGTGTAGTGACCACTATCAGCACTCGCACCTTGATGCGTGATGACTCCTCTGAGCTCGTAGAGACCAGTCTGGTTGGCGCCATCATCTGCTCCAATTTTGGGATCTACAAGAGCAAGAAGTTCCTTCTTTGCGGCGAGAATGGAGGCTGCGCGCTCGGCTTCGATTTGCGCATCAGTCTTGTACTCGACTTCAGCCATCTCAGTATCCTCTGCGGGTTTCTTGGCCTTTTCCTTTTTCTTCTCTGCTTCTTTCTTCTTCTGTAGAGGCTCAGTGGCGTTGGGACCAGCATCATTCTCCTCGCCAGCCCTCATGCGCTTTTGTCGTTTGCGGGCACGCTCAACATCCAGTTCTTCTTTTCGAATATCGCGGATCTTGTCACGGATTGAAATGAGAGACTTCCTCAGGTCATCTGTACAAAACTCAAGGACGTCCAGTTCGTCAGGAAAGGTCACTTTGCGCATGATCTTGGCCTTCTTCTTGGTGTCTCGCCTCCAGTTGAAGCGTACAAAATGAACGGGCAGGTGCTTGGGCAATCGTGCTATGCGCGATGTCTTTGTATAAACGGCGTTTCGTCCTAGAACCTCGGACTGCTTCTCAATCTGTTCCTTCAAACCAGCGGCCAAGCCATCTCGGAGGTGGTTAGTTTCCACACTGATGTGGCAATTAAGCTTCAGGAAGATATCCTCGCTGTGAACTGGTTCTTCGCCACCCTCTTTGGCTGCAGGCTCGTCACACTCCATGACGGACTCGAACTTGCCCGACATGTACTTGTCGATCCAGGACAGCTCCTTCTGGTCGGCTGCTGACTCTCCACCTTCATTGATCTTCAGATTTTGGCGCAGCTGCGATACAATCTGTGACCACGCCTCTTCGGCATCTTGCTGTGCATAGCCGCGGCCGTCCTTTGCTTTCTGTGCAAATTGTGGAAAGGCGGCGCGAAGGGCGTTAAGAAACATGAGTGGTGGAAAGCCTTGCTGTGTCTCAGACATTTGCTTGAAGAGATCGCCGAGGGAACCTGTGAGATCTGACGAGGCACCAAGGGCGCTGAGACCCATTCGCCTGAACGCTTGTGCTGAGCTTGACGAGCTGCCTGTGTTTCTGGAAAGGGTTAACTTTTAGTGAGGGAGTACTTGTATTGGAAGCACTACCTCTCCGAATATCGCAGAAGCTCCTCCTGTAGTTCGGGGATGCTCCTGAGCGTCTGAAGCGTAGAATTCATGTAGCACGTGTTGCCCAAATTTTGGAGGCCAGGAGGCGTTGCTCCTTCTAGTTGGGCTGCTTCGGCCTCGTCCATGTCCTCCAAAAATTTGATCTTCTCTTTGGGCCTTTCAATAACCTTTGCGTCTCCCGAAGGAGTGCCCATCATCATGAGGACCTGATTGGGCTTGAGACCCAGCTTGGACATGTCGGCGCCATCCTTGAGCTGTCCACCTTTGATGATGATCTTCTGGCGTTCAGGCTCCACACCCGTGATACTGAAGAGCTGATACTTGAAAGTCTCGCCGTTGGATGAAGGATCCACCTCGACCTCGTGCTTCTTGCCCTGGTGTTTAACGATGACTGTGAGGTTAGTGGCGCGTGCTGTTATTCTCAATCTATCGCAGACATACCAGGTATGGACGTCATGACGGCAGTGGAAATTCTCGAATCTACACACGAGAGGGTGAAGGGATGAAGAGAGTTGTGGCGGCGTCGACGAATCTGTGTCTTTAAGAGGCTCGCGGGGCAAAAGTATTATTACCTAAGTAGGCAGCAGCATGCAGAAATCCCAGGCACCCGCACTGACCAACAAGCAGTTCCGCCGAACCCCACCAAGCACGACTACCGGCTTCGTTGTGGCATGTCATAACAGCGTACATAGGTCCTGGGCCGACACTTGAATCCTCTTCACCATGGCTAGTGCTTCTGCTCTTCCTACTTCTTGGCCGTTATGACCACGATAATGCTGACGACAGCCACAGTCTCAATCCCTCCGTCCATATCTCCAATGCGTGCGCTCCTCTCTCACTGCGGCCCTCAGTCTGTCCAACTTTGCCTCGCAAGCGTCTGAGCGACACAATGTTCCCGAGATTGAAGCTGCATCCTCTCCTGAAGTCATACTCAACCCACTCACCATTTCCCGCAACGAGAACGAGAAAGTCTACATTGAGCCGTCGATAAACAGCGTTCGAATCAGCATCAAGATCAAGCAGGCAGACGAGATTGAGCACATTCTTGTACACAAGTTCACCCGGTTTTTGACGCAACGGGCGGAGAGCTTCTACATTTTGCGGAGGAAACCTGTCAAGGGATATGACATCAGTTTCTTGATTACGAATTTCCATACCGAGGAAATGTTGAAACACAAGCTTGTTGACTTCATCATCCAATTCATGGAAGAGGTGGACAAGGAAATTTCAGAGATGAAGTTGTTCTTGAACGCAAGGGCGCGTTTTGTGGCTGAGTCGTTCTTGACACCGGTATGCTGTATGAGGCGCTGTGCTTGAGAGTATTACTAACAGAGAACCAGTTTGATTAATTGCATTTTCGAGTACGAAAGCGGACATGAACATGTATACCCCAAATGGGGACGGTGAACCAACAGCTTCTCTCCTCAGACAGGAAGATGAACGCCACGAAGCTGGGCTATCACATTCACGTGATGATAGCAGCAAGCGAAATCAAGTTAGGTAGATATCCGAGTCTCCAAAGGAATGAAAATCAGAAATAACATGGGCCCGTCACGGCACCTGTTTCCCCTTCACAGCAGTTATTTACCACATCCATTGACATTATCAATGTTCGGTTTTCTACTTGGATAATTTCTTTTATTTATTCGTCTATCTTGTTCACTGCATGCCTTCTACGGTTCTCCAATCGAACACTTTCGAGAATGGTCACATGTGCGAAACAAGCTACTACAACTTAGCGAGAACCGCCTCAGCACCAGAGACAGAGACCTCGCCGGGACTCTTCTCGTTCTCGGCATAGGTAACCTTGCCGTTATCGAAGACCATGGCCCAACGTCCATTGCGGTCACCCATACCAGCTTGCCAGCCGTGATTCTGGGAGAAGAAGGTCTTTGTGTCACTGAGGAAGAGCTGTGATTGGATTAGCAAGATTCCCTGTGTCGTATCGATGGGTGATGCTTACCACTTCTTCGCCCTTGACGCCATTGACCTTGCCCCAGGCGTTCATGACCCAGCTGTCGTTGGAGGCAATAACAGCAACGATATCAACGCCCTTGTCGCTAAAGGCCTTGCGGTGCTTGATGTAAGGTGGCAGGTGGTGTGCCTGGCAGCCAGGGGTGAAGGCGCCGGGGACGGAGAAGAGGACGACCTTCTTGCCTGCCCATTCCTTGCTGGCGTCGTATTCTTGGGGACGGCCGCAAGCAGTTGGGTCAGCGTCGGTGATGGGAGCCCACCTGTAGCCAGTGTATTAGCATCATGTCTTGTTGCTTGCTGCCCCACGGGTTGCATGGCGGGGTAATAGCACCACTTACTCAAACTTTACGCCCTCAGGCAGAGTATCGCCAACGCTGAGAGGAGCCATGGTAGATTGGAGTCTTGATGGAATTGATTGCAGGATTGGAGTCAATCAAGAGTGGAGGAATGGAAAAGGATATATTTGTAGGTTTCTCCTATGAGGGGAGCTGACCGAGAGCTCTGGAGCCGGAGCTAGATTATGGTGGGGCAGCCCATGACGCCGCCAGAGACCGAACCGATCCGGACGCGTTCTGCAGGCGTTGGGATCTTGACAAATACTTGTGTCCAATGACTCCATGCTGATTCCTTGCCCTCGAGTTTGGATTCCACTTCTCATTCCAATTTCCAGATGAGAAACCTGATTTCCACCAAGTTGATCATCAATGCAAGCTTCTTTCGGCTTCTTCTCGGCTTCTGCCGTTCCAACGTTGTTCCAACTTCCTCGCCTGACGGATACTATCTCACCCCATGTGCATGTTTTGGAGCTTGATCTGTTTCAAACATGTTGTGATATGCAATTAGTGCTTTGTAAGCACGCAATTCATATTATGTGCTCAGATTTGATTCGACATGACAGTACCAACCTGGGCCGCTGGGCGTAGCGGCGGTAACGCTGACAGTCATGTTGAGTTCAACCAAGCATGCGCACATAACTAGACAGGGGGAGCAAAAGTATAATAACACCTAATATCAGAAGCTTCCCCATCGCGAATGATAATTGTAGTCGCATATCAAGGCCTTTCCAAATTCACAAGTTCATCTAATTCCCTCTCCTTCTTGAACCCAATCTCTATTGCAAGTGTCAATCATGTCCCTCTGTCCACCCTTCAATGCACAAACCGCGCACGCCAAAGTCAAAAGGGCGCAAGACCTCTGGAACACTCAGTGAGTGCAGTCGCGTCTCGTTGGCTGGTTTACCAACTATCGACAGGAACCCCAAGACAATTGCTCAGGCCTATACACCGGACAGTGTATGGCGAAACCGATCATCTTTCTTCGTTGGAACAGCAGCAATTGAGAGATTCCTAACTGAGAAGTGGGAGAAAGAGAAGAGCTACCGCTTAAGGAAGGAGCTCTTCGCATTTACAGACAACAGAATTGCTGTTCAATTTTGGTACGAGTATCAGGATGCACACGATGGCATGAAGTGGAAACGCTGTTATGGCCTAGAGCACTGGAAATTTGCCGAAGACGGAAAGATGCGACAGCGGCAGATGAGTGGCAACGACATTGTCATCACAGAAAGGTGGTTCAAGGATGGAGTGGATGTGAACAATGTAGAAATCGGTGACGGTACCGCTGAAGATATGGCTTAGAGCTCAACAATGAGTACAGTGGGGTATCATTTTGTTCGAAAAGATGCTGCATAGTGTTGCACAATACGAGTGGCTTAAGCTGGCGGGGTATCATGGATTGCTACTAGTATGAACCTGGAGTCTTGTTTCGTCAGCAGATTGACGGTAGTACTGGTATTGATACACACCTGGTACAATGACCAGCTCGTTCTTTTTTGTGCGCAACCTCAATAGTTTGACTTCATCCTCTTGGTCAAGGTCGTCCACAAGTTTGCCCGCTGCTTTCAAAAACGACCAAACTATGCCCGCCACATCTTCTGCACCTTGTATTCCGCTCTCCTTTCTGCCATTGGCATAATTCTCTACCGACGATTCATTCGATGCAGGCAGGGTACTGTTCGGGTTTGCGGAGGAGCTCTTGGAAATTAATCCTGACGTGCGGACGATTGCGCCAGTTTCGCGTGATAGTATCAGGGTGCTCTGAACACCAGGCTTCTGACTTAGTCGCGTGAGAAGCGAAAGAGCTTCGTCTGACTGGCCACCGGTTATTGGATATCCTTCAGCTAGAACCAACATACTCACAGCAGTTTGGGCCATATTGAAATGCGACGGTCTCAGGCTTGCTGAAGGCTGACGATAACAAGCGCGGGCAACTGCAACCGAATCATGGCAACTCGTTGGTCCCTGCCAAGACTTCAAGGAACCAAGCCCTGTGTGTTCTAGTGTGCTTCTTGCAGATGATTAATTTTCCTCGAGCTGGAATGCCCATGTCTTGACCACTCGACAAGACCAATTACAATATCCATGTAGCTACTTGAATAGCATTCATGCTCTTGATAATCATCACTTGCCCCTTGATCAGACCAACTACATATTTGGACTGCGGCTAAAAGGCAAACATGACCACCAGTTCCAAAAAGAAAAAGGATAAGAAGAAAGATTTTCAGGTAAGCATTATTATACACGTTTCAAAAGGCTGAAACGCTAACTTTATACAGAAGCCAAAATTAAAGGTCGGAAAAGCAAGACCAAAAGCTGCCAATGGCACCGATACTAGCTTCAGAGCCAAATGCAAGTACTTTGGCCTTTATCACGATATATAGCCAACTTACACAT
Source organism: Shiraia bambusicola (assembly GCA_028220655.1). Classification (NCBI taxonomy): domain Eukaryota; kingdom Fungi; phylum Ascomycota; class Dothideomycetes; order Pleosporales; family Shiraiaceae; genus Shiraia; species Shiraia bambusicola. The sequence continues at coordinate 456,499 of SSBG01000005.1, read as the reverse complement.
GATAGCGATTGCTTTAAAGCAGCAGGCCCTTTCTACAACTGCGCCAACCCTAGGCGCACAATGCGCTCATCATCTCGGCCTTTTGAACCACAAGTCAGACACGCAAAGAAAGGAATCGCTGGCCTTTTTGACTACAGCAATCACAAATACTCCACCAGGAACTTCATTACCACAGCCGCCTTCTGTCATTATTCCTGCTGTGCAGCGTCTTATTCTTGATGGTTCAAATTCGGTCCGACAACAGCTATTGAAACTGTTGCAGAGCCTGCCACCAAACGACATTGCCAGCCATGCTGATCAACTACTTCTCCATACGAGAGCTGCAATGACTCACCTCGCAAACGAGATTCGTGTCTTTGGATTGAATATTCTTGAATGGCTTCTTACTGTCGCAGGTGACGAGATTGTCAGCTGCGCTGGAGGCTGGGTAAAGATGTTGAAATGCTTCCTCAGCTTACTTGGTTGGCAAAGTGACGCAACGAGCAAGTGGTCGGCGCCGAAGTCTTTTGGAAAAGTGGATTCTAAAATCCAAGTGAAACAGATGAATGCGCTCACCGCATTCGTACGGACCGGACTGTTCCACAGTCCAGTGGCTACACGCATCATCACAAGCGAAAGCAACTTTCCACTCTGGCAGACTGAACATCAGGTTGTTTCGGAACGTTCAAACGCCTTTGCATCTCTAAACTTGTTTGGAACAACTCGAGACGAGGAAGCAGAGATGTTTGAGGACCGTGAGGATCGACAAAGAGTTTTCCATGACCGGGCAGAGCTGGCTATTTTTGCAGGCCTGGAGCAAGCAACCAAAGGTGGCGGAGAGCTTGGTCGCGCTGCGGCTCAACTTCGCAAAGTCGTCAAAGAGGGAATGACAGATTTCTATCGGGAAGAAGTTGGATTATGATTGTACGATATTCCCCGAAGGGTGTAACATGTAGCATGTAAAGGGTGTTTAATTGTTGGCTATTATGGATTTCTACTAGATAGGACAGCGTCTTGTCACGTCGGTCCGCATACCTGTAGCGTGAAGTCTAAGTTTCTCCAATCACAACGTTCAAATCTGCTGATCTCAGCGAACCGACGTGACAAGACACTTCCACCGTTAATGGTTGCGTGTATCAAAACATTTCGGCAGGACTGCAGAATAGGAAAGCCACCGGGCCACCCGCATGCATGCATGCATGCAGCATGTAGTACTCGGGGGCGAAATTGCCCGTTAGTGATGGGAATCGCAATTGAGCATAATCATTAACGACTCCTACCTTTTCCACATCGCTCTTTAGTGCTCCGTACTTGACATCATTTGATGGCTTCACGTGAAAAAAAGCTGGGCGAAGACGCTCCACCGCGGCAGTGGCCGCTGCAGATCACAAAAGCTCCATCAAAAAGCGTCGTATTGCGCCAATCGGGCAACCATGGACAGCTCCGCACCATTGGACATTCACTAGCAAAAGATAACGCGTCATCTTCGGCTGGAGATCAATTAGCCCTTTGGAAAACTATTATATATATCCTCCGACAGATTCTCGACGTGCCGACGACTGTAGCTCTACTGAGTTACGGCTTCATAATACCTGAAATAAGAAGTCGGATCGCAGACTTCAAAATGGGCAAGACGTTTAACCCAGAGAAAGACATTGGTAATCTTCAAGACAAAGTCATACTTGTCACTGGTGGTACGTGCCCATTCATCCCAAAAACAGGCAATGAAGGTGTGGCTGAACATGAATACAGGAAATGCTGGCTTAGGCAAAGCTACAATTATCTACCTCGCATCACACAAACCGGCACGAATCTATCTTGCCGCACGCACCGCTTCAAAAGCGGAATCTGCCATCACAGATATCCAATCAGCCGTACCCAATGCCTGCGACATTGTTCACCTCCCGCTCGACCTCACCTCTTTTTCGTCAATTGCGGAAGCTGCGGATACGTTCAAGGCCAAAGAACAACGTCTAGACATTCTAATCAACAATGCTGGCGTTATGGCGACACCGTATAGCACCACAAAAGAGGGTTATGAGAACCAGTTCGGCACCAACCATATGGGTCATGCGCTCCTCACAAAGCTCCTCATGCCAACATTGCTAGAGACTGCGAAACAACCAGACGCTGATGTTCGCATCCTAAATGTCAGTAGCTTCGGCCATTACGCGGCCGTGCCCGAAGGCATCCTATTCGACCAGCAAGCTCTCGAGCAGCGCTCAACGTGGCGCCGCTATGGTTCCTCTAAACTCGCAAACATTCTTTTTACCAAATCCCTCGTCGAATATTATCCACAGATTACTTCTGTATCGATCCATCCTGGTGTGATTCTCACAGATCTCTACACAAGTGCGCGCGCAAACCCTTTTCTGAAAGTCGGACTATGGATTTATGGATGGATTGGAAGGATTTTACCTGGCCATTACAAGGATGCGGCAGGCGGTGCTTTGACGCAGACCTGGGCTGCGACAGTGAACAAGGAGGAACTAGTTAATGGCGCTTGGTACATTCCTGTAGGAAGGGAAAGTGCAGGAAGTAAGTTCGCTCAGGATGAGGACTTGAAGAAGAAACTATGGGAGTGGACAGAAACCGAGTTTCAGAAACATGGCTATTAATCTATATATACATATTATCACCATAAACAACAACAGCGTTAACTGATTGGCATTGGTGTACACAAGACCACTCTACAATTTTGCCAGCTGCTGGGCAACTCTCAAATCGTCCCTACTCACATCAGCTATGCTCTTCTTGCCCAAGTTGGCAAGTGACGAATCGGTATCAGCGAGAAGGCAGTCGAGAACATGCTTGACACCCTCTTCGCCGCCCATTGCTAATCCATACGCGTATGGTCTACCAATCAATACAGCCTTTGCACCCAGGGCGAGAGCTTTCAAAACATCCGACCCAGTTCGTACCCCACTATCAAACAGGAGAGTAAGGCTTGAGTTCTTCACCTGTTCATCCGCACCGATTTCGGCGAGTGCATCGAGTGAAGAGATGGCTCCATCAAGTTGGCGCCCTCCATGATTTGACACTATAATACCATCCATGCCATGGTCGATGGCCCTATGCGCATCTTCTACAGTCTGGATGCCTTTGAGGACAATCGGACCATCCCAGTATTTCCGAAGAATAGACAGGTCATTCCATTCCCGATAATGTCCAGAGGCCACAAGTGACACAAAGAACATTGCCTTTTTCATCACACTTGCGTGCGTCAGGACCTTGGCTGTCCCGCCAATGCTTCCGGGGCGCTTCAAAATCTGCCAAATCTCGGAAACTTTCTCGCTGATGCTTCTTGTGTCTTTGGCCTGCTCTTCTTCGAACATGCGCTGAAAGACGGGGTCAGAAAAGACGACTTGACAGCCTTCGCCCCAAATAAAAGGAATGTACGATTCGTCCAGGTCGCTGGGGCGCCAGCCGAGCATAAAAGTATCGAGGGTAACTACCAGGACTTTGAACCCGTTCGCTTTAGCACGACCAAGAAGACTCGCGGTGAGTTCTTCAGCCTGGGGTTTCGGCCAATACAACTGGTACCATCGATCTCCTTCGCCATTGGCCTTGGCTATCTGCTCGATCGACCTAGTGGCAGCAGTCGACATAATCATCGGAACTTTGGCGGCAGCGCAGGCCCGTGCCGTCGCTTCTTCCCCATCAGGATGCAAGATCCCCTGCACACCAATTGGCGCTACAAGTAAGGGGCTAGGATACCAGTGTCCAAAGAGCTCTACAGACATGTTTCTCCGCGTGGCTTGGACAAGCATCCATGGACGTAAACGGTATCTATCAAATGCAGAACGATTGGATGCATTTGTTGACCCGCTGCTTGCCGAACCAGAGACGTAGAGAAAGTTGGCCAAAGGGATGGCTTCTTTGGCTGCAGCTTCCCATTGCGAGGGTTTGGTGGAGTACTTTGGCTTCCGAAGATTCCCATAAATCTCGCTTTGAAATGCAACATGCGCGTCTGGATCTGGTTCGCAGTATTTAGTTTCCTGGCGTTTGGAATCGGATTCGGCCATCGTGCTCAAGAATCAGGAGTCAAAGATGATTTGGTGGCTGAGTAGGTTTAAAGGTGTTCTGATCGGCTTTGGGTCGAAACTCTTTCAATTAATAGACACCTAGGTAGGCAGAAGGAATGTTAAAGTGGTTGGGGAAGAGGAGGTTGAAGTTACGCTATGACTACCAATTTAAATGCCGAGGTATGTTAAGACGGCCCGTAACGCGTCATCGACAAAGCAATCCTCTTAAGTCTTGATAAGTGTTCCGAATCATGTTCGTGTTACATCACCAATATTGAATAAACCTTTTTATACTCCGTACTTGTATCTGTATAACCAAGATCGTTCTGGATGTGGCCCGCAGCCAAAACGGGATAGCGCTAGTGATTGGCTCTAGCTAAAGGTGGAAAGGCTACAAGATCCACCAACCACCTAGTACTAGTCATATCTAGTGGCTTGACAAATCTGACGACTAAAGAGTATACTTCGATATTTATAGACTAATAGTTCCGGAAAGTAGATATATTACCGTATTCACGTGATACAATACAAGCTAGTCTCTACGGGGATAGCTGCTACCAATCATCAGCGCTGTCCCATCTTGGCTGGGGGTCACTGCCAAATGGCTGTCAGTACGGAGTATAGCCATACAAGATGCAACAGCATCGTGCAGCACGACTCATGTATACCTAGCCAAGCAAGTACGAAACACCATGTTCGCAGTTGACCCACACGGTACACCGCCTGCCCATTTGCCAATGCACAGCTGCCCACCATGTCAAGGTCAAGTCAATGTCAGTTTCTAGTCCAACTACTCAGCAATCAGGCGACTCATTGAGATGTCTCCATTCATGTACGCTGTGTCCTTGGCTGTTGTGACCATTGCTACCCTGATTGGAACATACTTGAAATATCCTTCGCTAGCATGTACCACCATATGCTCTTCGGCTTGCTCTGCAGATATCCAAACCTTCCATAGTGGTTACTTCCAATATGAATGTGCTGGGAAGCCTCACCACTCGAGCTGGGGCAGTTGGTGGCATCCACAGCGAAGCGACGGTACAGCAGACGAACATAAACAGGGTGCAGGTGCTATCACTAAGGACTGGAATATCCTCTACCATCTAGGAGGCAACGGGCCTTGGGTCGAAAAAGTCATCGATGTAATTGAGGGTGGGATTGCTGTTCCTTCAGGTTGCGAGGTTGAGCAAGTACACATGGTGAGCTATCGATTCTTATGGAGACATGGGTTTGTTGCTGATTATCTTTTCCCCCAAGATGTCTAGGCACGGCGAGCGCTATCCTACAAGGAAAGCCGGCGAAAGTGAGTCAGATTATATCCTTCCCGAGATGCCGCTGAGAAGAGATATTAGGCCAAAAAGCAGTTGTGGAGCGCATGAAAGCGAGTGGCAAGACATTCACAGGAAATCTTGCTTTTTTCAACAATTGGACACTTTTTTGGGCAGGTGAGTTTCGTATAGCGTAGCGGCCATTCACTCCTCATCGCTATTGTCATTGTAATTACAAATATTCTCCTTCTATCGAATTCCTGTTGATTCTTCCACACCCGTCGACTGACAAAGCGATCTAAGATGATACCAACCTCGAGGAACTGACAAGCACTGGTCCATTTTCTGGCACACTCGGTACATTCAGCACTGGCGTTCGCCTTCGAACACGTTACAAAAATTTACTTGCAAAAGCAATCTCACTCCGGACAAATCAACCCATACGGTTCTGGGCCAGTGACTCTAATAGGGTGATTGAAACCGCGCGACATTTTGCCTTGGGATTTTTTGGCATTGACTATACTGTAACAAATACAGCGGTCCTCGAAGTCATATCGGAGCATCAATCCCTTGGCGCAAACACCCTGACACCTGGTCGGACATGTCTCAACAATAAAAAAGACAGAAAAGAAGGGCAGCAGAAGGGTTACCGACTGATGGGAGAATACCGGAAAACCTATGTTGGGCCAATTCGCGAGCGCCTACTTGAGCAAGCTGGAATGGAGTTCACTGATCAAGAGATCTACTCCATGCAAGAAATGTGCGGCTTTGAGACGACCGTCCGCGGTCGAAGCGACTGGTGTGATGTTTTCACGCAAAATGAGTTTCTTAGCTTTGAGTATGCCCGAGATATTCTGCACTACTACCGTGCTGGACCAGGTCAGAAGTATGCAGCGGCCATGGGCTGGCTGTGGCTCAATGCAACAACCAACCTCTTACTTGAGGGGTCAGCTGCTGGACCATTGTTCTTCAGCTTCGTTCACGACGGCGACATTGCGCCTATGATGACTGCTCTCGACATCATGCACGACAAAGAACATCTGCCCATTACGCATATCGCACATGATCGCAAGTGGCGAAAGAGTCAGGTGGCGCCAATGGGTGGTCGAGTTATTTTCGAATTGCTTTCTTGTAGAATTGACCAGGAAAAGGCTCCGGAAAAGTTTGTCAGACTCAATATCAATGACGGAATCACCTCAATACCAGGTTGTGACAGGGGGCCCGGAAAGAGTTGTCTGCTTGAACAGTTTGCGGGGAGAACAAGGAAGAAGGGTGAAGAAGTGGGTGATTTCAGGGAACTCTGTGGATTAGATGATGCTGCGGCCGAACGAATTGCTTTCTTGTATCAATAAATTAGCAACTTTGTGCTAAGTTGTCCGGTATGGATATTTCGAATGAAATCAAGGTATTCTCTATCATGTTTCACGATATCTCGATTATCTGTAACTAGTTGGTTAGGACTCTGTTGAACTCGTTCCATTTAATAGGACGTTTTTGGTGAGGGTCAAATGTCGAATTAGTTCCACAGCATCATCTATAAAGTCCTTGATAGTGTGAGTTACGCCCGCAGGTGTGATATAGACACAAGGCCTTTTGTATCTAGTCCAAGCCTCTCTACGAAATCATATGGCGGAAGGTGCTTTCGTGTCATACCAACGTGATCAAGCATCTTCACAGTCATTCACGACCAAACCTCAGCGCATGCATGACCTGAGAGGTACGGTAACGGCAATACTGCAATCACTGTTTCCCCATGCTAGTAGACTCTATGGATTACATAGTTGTCGATTGAGTAGTAATGAAAGATCGTGTAGAGAAGGATAAGGAGCAACGAGTAGGTAATTACTAGTTTGTATAACCATGACCCCTTCGAGTAGCGCAGATACAAAGCGCCGGGCTCATAACTTTTGTGAGGGTCACAGCACTGATTGAGCAGGATATTGAACACACTCGTTAATTGTATCATGAAAGAGCTCTAAGAGCACTACTCTATATAGATGGGCGCGGGCGAGTAAGCCGAGCTCGCGGCTCTATAAGCCGTTGATCAACGCTGTTGAGGGATCTTCAATGCTCGTTCTATTGATCTACAACGCGCGTCCATGGGAGTACTCATCGCAGGGATAAATGGATCGCGTTGATCCAATGATCCATAGTCAGGCTTAGATCAGGCCTCACGTGTTTCAGCATCTGCATAGAGAAGGTCACAATACGACAAAATGCACTTTTGAACCTTTGGAATTATATTCGCATTCAGAAATTGTACGCTGTGATCATGTGCAACTATGCTTTGGGATATGGTGCTACTGCACTTTCGATATTATTGGAGACCTCAACTTTGGTGAACTATTGAGCTGTTTGCGAGAAGGCGTGTAATGTCCAAGGTGGTAGAAAAAATATTTGATGGCTACGTTGAAGGATATTAGAAGGTCTCCTGCTTGAAAACTCAGCCGACCTTGATGCCATAAATTGGTGTGGCTTGCACAGAGAAAGAGTGTGACACTCACATGCCAGTACACTTTATCTTGTCGGTATCTCGTTGCTAAATACGTCCAATACTGGAAGGAATAAAAAAACTATTTACGACGTTCTGACAGTGGCATTACATCATCAAGCTTGCAGGAACACTTTACTTTGCTCCACTGTGTAATCTAAAGCATTGTCTTCGCGGTGTGATATCCCGCTGCCCAATGCCACAAACGGGCATCCACAGTCTTTCCCTCCCGATCATACTGGAGTAAGCGGTCATACAGCTCATCAAGCGGAACAACCACCCTTTCAATAAACTCGCCATCATCAAGCACTTGCTCAGGCTCTTCATCTCCTTCTTTCAGCTGGACCTCCACTGTCGCCAGCTGCATGTTTGCCGTAGTCATGCCGGGGTCAGCCACGACTGTGGGTGAGATGAAAGCCAACTTGCCCTTGTATCCTGTCTCCTCGTGTAGTTCTCTCACGCTTGCGTCTGACGGCGACTCCTTTTCGTCAACGAGACCTGCAGGAAGCTCAACGCAGACAGCATCAGCCGGCGGACGGTACTGCAGGATGATGATAGTAGAAGGTGGGCGATTAGGATGGCGGATGATAGTATTGATAGCGACTGCATCAACACCAGCTTTGCCGCGAGTCTTGCGTGAGGCGGCTTCCCATACTCGATCTGTGCCAGTCTGATCTTGCCAAGATATCTTTTGAAAGTCTATCCATTTTGCTTCGTTTGCAGGGAGATCCTCGACCTTGAGGATCTTTGGTGCTTGGGGCATGTTGTATGCTGCACGGTGTTGAAGTGAGCTGTGGAAATTGCGAGCTGGTCTTTGGTTGATTTTCAAGGCGTAGGTGAATGGTCGAGGTGATTTTGAGAATACAGCAGTGGTTGCAAACACTTTACGCCTGGTAAAATTCAATGCTGGATTTGGGTACATTGAGTGAATTGCTGGCGTACAGATTAGAGGAAATAGCTGACGTCGATGACTGGAGCTATGACCGATTAGGTAGCTACCCCTCGTCGCGTGATACGCGTCATCACGAAATCACGTGCTCACCTATATTTGCTTGAGGACATCTATATATCATAGCATAAAGTAAAGCCGAGGGATCGAAATCTGTTGTAGCAGGGCGTTTCTAATCCGGCAAGCACTCCTTCTGGACTCCACTACTCTCATCTTTGTTGGCTAGCCAGATACAAGGTTGGGATCCTCGGGGCACTCAGAAGTGCTAGCCCAGTGGCCGCAGTACCACCGATTAAGAAATATTTGGTGTACGTAATTGCTTAGTTCTAGATCCTGCTCTATAGTAACTTAGTTAATATTACAGAGCGTACAGGCTTTATTGTTGTTAGTTTAGCACTAACACCGCGTACGCGCAGGCGAAGCAGTCCTTTGAATATAGACAAGTTAAGTTAGCAGCGAAAACGTAAAGGTCCGGGTGTAATTTAGCGATATTGTGCATAAGACAATAGCGTGCTGATTGATTACGTTAGTTATCTAGGTAGCGCAAAAAGATATTTGACAAAACCCAACGACAACGCCAAGCCACTGCGATGCTATGACGCACGTGCTCCTATCCCTGCATGCTTGGCGGTACCTCTACTCCGTAGGCATAAGCAGAAACACCTCAATGACAGCGGCAAATTCTCTCCTCATCAGAGAAAAATGCATTGTATTTATGTAATTCAGTGCGTTCACACGCAGTATAGCGCATGTTGAAGGAACAAGGTCACACCGCACCAAAACTCGAGTATGTAGTTTCAAGGAATACACTGGCAGGTTTCATGATGAGCTCAGTTGCAATGGGCATGCAGAGCATTGATGGGAACGAAGCTGCAAGAAGGCACCACATGTGTACGACTGCTTCGCGCCTATCGGCCGCAAGCCATGGAGACTTTATACACAGAGTACAGGCGTGCTATTTCACTGTAATGAAGTGACACTCTCACCCCTAGGGGACTGGCTGAAGTAGCAATGATGTAAGGCTATGTGGCTGACAGGACTCTTAGCGGTCCATTGCGACTCAAGACAGTAGCTCCGAAATGGGCTATCTCGCACCAGTAGCTCGTAACTCGTGTATATGTGAGTCAAAACCAATGACTACCACGCAGCTAGCCGGCAGCGAGGCGTCTACATCCCACGCCGATGTCTTTTCACAGATCCATATATATTCATCTCGTCGTAGTTATAGTCAACGTCCCCTCACCGGCGAATACATGAAAGGCATGTTGGGGCGGTTCTTCTATTTCCGAGTGCGACGACAATTCCATGTTTGAATAAAAGATCAGATCTCGAGCCGCAGTATAGGAACGTACAAGGCAATCACTGTAATCAAGACGGGAGGTTCTCCATCTGTAGGGGCCGGGAATATGTCTGTAACAGTTAGGTGCTTGCACGTTTTGCTCTAGAAAGCATAAGATGCGCGTACGACATCTGCCCTGTTCTATGAGGACACTGCGACGGACTAAAATGTTTCCTATAGAAGCAATAATTACCTTAATTAACGTACAACTTCTGTCCTATACAAACATATCATGCCAAGGCATTTGGCCTGGTTACCCCGACAACAGTCCAAGTCAACTCATCGTCTTGCCACGCAAGTTTTACAGAAAAGAGAATGATAGCTACAACGCGGCATTAGAGTTCTCTATAGTTTCTAGAATATAGGTATGCCATGTGGTGATGCTAGCTTTCGCGTTCGCAGTGTATATAGATGCCGGACCGTTGGATCGTATAAAGTGGTTAAACCGTAGACACGTCTCTCTCATCGTGCAAAATCTTGATGGCTGTACTGCGCAGATATGGACTCGTAATATGCAGAGAGACTGTGGCCGATGCTGGACGCGTACCACTGAGTCTCGCGCAAATTTTCCACTCGCTCAGAGTAAAACAGATGACTGACGTCACCCTCCACCAGCACAATCACAAAGCTTTAGGCTACAGAAAATCTACTAATCTTAACCTCTCCTATATAAACATAATAATTTACAACTCTTCCATCGAACGAGCGGTCTTGGGGTCATCGCCAATGGTCTAATCACTATTGTGGGCGTGGAAATATGAGGCTGCAATCTCAGTGGGGCTGCAATCCCACGGCCCCAAGGCCGCTCGTTCGATCCCTGGACCTGACATGTATATAAGTAGTTTAATATATACAAACAAAGCCAGGTCCAGGGTGACCAAAGGGGTTACCAAAATGGTAACAAAAAAAAATCTTCTGTACGACTCTCCTCCTCCAATCTTCAAATCCGCAAACATAACCGAAAACCGGCTCATCCCCCCGGTTTAGGTCGCCTCGCACTTCTCGAACTCCAAAAGGAGCGGGAAGAGCGGGGTGCTTTTTTGCTGCTTGTGCGGAGAGATCGGTGGTGGGTTTTGATGAGAGATCCTCCATGGTTTTCGATACAAGTAGGATGTGAGTTCATATTCCTGGGGAGGGTTGCGAATGTCACGCCTGGCTATATGAGTCGCCATAGGCACTTCTAAGGTTTGGGATGAGTAACTAATGCATAGGATGTCATGGCCGGATGCCCAACGCCTTCTTCACCCCGCCTCCTCACCTCCCCCAACAGGTTCCGGCCGACTAGAAAACACAATCTTATACCTCACCAGCTCGACAATTTCCAACTCTTCCTCTTCAGCCTTCTCTTGCTTCCCCTCGTCTATTCCCCCCATTCGAACATCCGCATCATCATCTCGTTGTCGCTTCCTCACTACAGCAAATGGCCTGGCCAACTTTTTGCACTCCCCCGTCATCCGTTGTCCTTTCCCCACATAAATGTAAACTCGCTTCATCCATTTTGTATCACTGGGGTCGTTGATTTGCGGGTTGTATAGAGGGAAGATGAGTCTGCCGATTTGTGTGCTGCCGGTCGGATCGGAGGAGGGAGGGAAGTGCACTGTGCCCTGGAGTTCGATGATGGCGAGACCAGATGGAGTATGAAGAAGATTTGGCAGCGGGTTTTCGGAGTGTGGAGAAGTTTTTAGAGGGCGTGGGTGGAGCGGAATTGTGGGCATCGTTGCTGTAGTTGTGTTATGGTAGGTGAATGTGGTTTTGGTTCCGATTGAGCTTCGGAATCGGTGGTATTAATTAGTCAACTACTCCTCCGTACATTAATTAGTATCCGTACATGGTTAGTTAAACCGTTAAATACCCGACATGCGGTAGTTACGCTAGGAGCATAACGGGGCGATAATGACGGCATGACATTTGGGGGGTTTTTTTTTAATTTTATTGCTCTTCTTGAAAGTATTCATTACATGTTATTAAATCTTCTTTATCAAAATTCTATGCACGTTTGCCAAAAACATCGTCGAAGTCGACCAAAGTCAACCTGTAACGAACGTTGTCGTTCTTGTATACACGCTCCACAGCCTCCTTGCAGCCAGCCTCGCTGAGCTTGATGGTTTGGACCCATGACTTGATATTCTGCTTGCTTGCAAGCTCCAACATCTCCTCCATCTCAGGCCTGCTGCCAATATGCGATGCGCCCATGGAGCAGCCGTTGGACGCGAAGATCTGTGCCTGGAACTGTGGGAGTGGATTATCTGGGAATCCGACCATGTGGAAGGTGCCATTGACCTTCAGCGTGGAGAAGTACTCGGACAGGTCGAATTTATCAGTGGCATCGGCCGTGTTGATGATAAAGTCGAACTTGAACTTGTGGTCATCGGCCCAACCCTTCTCGCTTGTGTTGATGAAGTCCTTTGCGCCCATTTTCAGCGCATCGTCCTTCTTGTTGGCTGTGTGGGAAATAACGTAGGTCTCAGCGCCCAGGGCGACAGACCAGAGGACACCAAAATGACCAAGACCTCCACTAGAAACAAATTAATCATCTGCATCCCCTTATATAAGCAAATTTGTACTCACAGTCCCACAATAGCAACCCTCTTGCCAGGAGCAGCTCCTAACCTCTTTAAAGGAGAGAATGTGGTCAGACCAGCGCAAAGCATAGGTGCTGCGAGCGCAGTGTCAAGGTTGTCTGGAATCTTGAAGGTGAAGTATTCGTGGGCGCGGATATGGCTCGAGTAACCACCTTGGGAAACAGTTCCATCGGTGTGCTTAGCACCGTATGTGTCGACTTGGTTGGGGCAATAGTTTTCGTTGTCACTCTTGCATTGCTCGCAGGTAAGATCGGCGCTAATCTGGGCACCAACACCGGCACGATCGCCAATCTTGACCTTGGTGACCTTACTGCCGACCTTGACGACCTTGCCAATGACTTCATGTCCTACGCAGAGAGGAAGAGGAACGTCCTCTCCCCACCCTCCAGTGATGGTATGGACATCAGACGCGCAGACACCGCAGGCATCAATTGCGATGTCAACATCGTGTTCTTCAAACTTCTTGAGGGGAAGCTGACAGGTTGTCAGTGCCATGAACGTATGTTACTAGATAAATTATCTCACCTCCTTGCGAGCGAAGGTGCTCCAGTTCTTGATGTCTGTGACGGCGAATGCGTCGGTTGTGTCTGGGTAACCCATTTCCAAATTCTGCAGCTTTGCTGTTTTATTTTGGAATTTGAAAAGTGGTGTGAATGTGGTTGCAGAACAAGTCCGGGATGTTTAGATTAGAGGAGGGGCATGTGTAAAGGGCAGATGCCGACATATTTGAACCCTGAGGCATTCCCCTGCTCGATAGAAACCACTTATTGGGTTTTAGCCAGTGAGGTCATGTTTCAGAAGAAAAATTAGGCTAATACCCACTCTAATGGAAGCCTTCCTCAGCTTATTGGGTGTATTTTGCCTTTGTCTAGTGTCAGCCTCAGGGTACCTTTTTTGGAACGTCACTCACGCGTCAACAACGCGATATGTACCACATCATTATCGCTGTCCCGCCCCTTTTGAATCTAGGCTTTGAAAAAGAACCAAGATTCTGTTGAGAAAGGCAAACCGAGGTATGTTCGAAAAGTTGTTCGCCTCGCCTTTTGTGTGTTGCGATGACATCGGCATTGTTTCTCCTGTAGCTTCAGAGTTCAGATCGGAGTACTCCCACGGCCTTTCGTTACACAAGTTTGTTGTTTATCCGCCAATGACTACATTGTAAAAGGCTGCTCGTAGAACATCCAGGCTTCGGCCGTCCATGCCGACTCTCGTTTCGATCGGCTCGAGCAATTAGGAAACTTCTCCGACTCGCATAGACTAGGTAGATTCTAGTAAAGGGTAGCCGACGTCATTGAAGCATTCCCTTGGTGCTCCCCCCATCCATAAAGACCGGACGTCATTCGTTCAAGGCGAATTCGACGAGCACCAGGAAATATTGGATAGGCTCAGGCTCATACATCCCATGTATTGCTCCTTTCCCCCTCATGATGAGATCTTTACTGTTGGATGTATCCAGTCCTGTCACCAGTCGAGCCTCATGCTAGTGCTACCCGTATTACTTCCAATTGGTGCCAGCGAGCTACCATCTTCCGTGTGTAATACTCTTAGCTCTGATTCGTTCTCTCATGAGCCGAAGTATATATTTGTTTCTTGTGCCATATCACCGGAAGACCCCAATTGGAAAGTTAGGAAGCTTGTGTCAACTAATACCCCGCGCTCATCAGCGCGGGGTGATTGACCTAGGAGTTACCTGAAGAAGCAAACCGTGAGATCTCCAGGTATCATTTCGTAGATAGCTGGTCAGTGAAAGCCTGACGGGCACTACTGGTTTTTGGTGCCGCCTAAATAGCCGCAACGATGGCCGTAAATAAGGTCTTTAGAGCTTTTCGTGCGCCGTTGTAAATTCCAGAACTACGCGTTCTTCTTCACTGTATCCAGTATCCCATATCTTTTCTCCTTTGTATTGTTGTACTAGTGAGACCTGCATCAGGCATAGGTAGAATGTCGCAAGAGACGTATCAGCCGCCTCCCCTGGGCAGGAGACGATGAATGCGCTTAGTTTTTACGGACAGAAGGACCTGCGATAAGAGAAAATCCCAATTCCTCCAGTGAAAGCAGGCCAGGTCAAAGTCAAGCCAGCTTGGGTCGGAATTTGTGGAACAGGCGTGCAAAGCGCAACATGCTCGACATATGTGGATCGGGGGTCGCTGATTATATAGATTTGCATGAGTACCTGGGTGGCCCCAACCTCTGCCCTACTACACCTCACCCAATCACCGGCGAAAATGTTCCTTTGACATTTGGCCACGAATTTAGTGGTACCGTAGAAGAAGTAGGCGACCGCGTAACAAAATACAAGCCGGGTGATCGAGTCGCCGTTCAGCCTATCATATACGATGGCACTTGTGCCGTATGTGAAGAAGGTCTACACAACTGCTGCTGGAAACATGGCTTCGTAGGCCTTTCAGGCTGGGGTGGTGGGCTAGCAGACCACATCGTGATACCGGAATCAACACTGTACCATTTACCTGACAATGTTCCTCTTGAACTCCATTGGTAGAACCATTGGCGGTAGGCTGGCACGCAGTCAAGATCAGCCCATTCAAGAAGGGCGATTCAGTACTCGTTCTCGGAGGCGGACCCATTGGAATCTCCACCATTCTCGCCCTCAAAGCCAAAGGATGCGA
>SSBG01000005.1:423118-441229 GCA_028220655.1 Shiraia bambusicola | reverse complement strand
ATTTGCATGAGTACCTGGGTGGCCCCAACCTCTGCCCTACTACACCTCACCCAATCACCGGCGAAAATGTTCCTTTGACATTTGGCCACGAATTTAGTGGTACCGTAGAAGAAGTAGGCGACCGCGTAACAAAATACAAGCCGGGTGATCGAGTCGCCGTTCAGCCTATCATATACGATGGCACTTGTGCCGTATGTGAAGAAGGTCTACACAACTGCTGCTGGAAACATGGCTTCGTAGGCCTTTCAGGCTGGGGTGGTGGGCTAGCAGACCACATCGTGATACCGGAATCAACACTGTACCATTTACCTGACAATGTTCCTCTTGAACTCCATTGGTAGAACCATTGGCGGTAGGCTGGCACGCAGTCAAGATCAGCCCATTCAAGAAGGGCGATTCAGTACTCGTTCTCGGAGGCGGACCCATTGGAATCTCCACCATTCTCGCCCTCAAAGCCAAAGGATGCGAAAAAATCATCGACTCAGAAGTCAGTAAAAAGCGGCGGGAATTCGCAGAGAAATTCGGTGCAGACTACATCATCGACCCTACCAAAGAAGACATGGTCGCACGAACTCGATCTCTGACTGATAATAAAGGTGCACATGTGGTCTTTGACTGTGCAGGTGTGCAAATAGCGCTCGATCAGGCTGTCCACGCGACTCGCGCAAGAGGATGCATCGTTAATATTGCTATCTGGGAGAAGCCATGTACTATAAACACCAATGATTTCAACTTCAAAGAGCGTTTGTACCTCGGCGTAGCAACGCACGCAGTCGGCGACTTTCAAGAGGTTCTCGACGCGCTATCAATTGGCAGCATACAGCCACATGAGATGATTACACGGAAGATCAAGTTGACTGAGGTAGAGGAGAAGAGCTTCAATAGTCTTATTTATGATAAGGATAACCAAGTCAAGATACTGGTCGAGGTTGGCGGCGGCAAGTAGGCCTTCTAGTGGATACTGTAGATGTATCTTTCCACTGGAGCATGATTTGCCCATTTGACTATATATATACAGTATGGGAGGTTCTTTGTTATGCTCAGCATTTCGGACATTTGCAATATTCGTTCATAACAGATTAATGTATTTTACAAATGCTGCTATCTCATTGAGGCCTAATTCGAATGATATTTGAGTTTCTCATTATCATTAATTCTCCATCTTCGTAACATTGCTCAAGTCATCAGCATCATTCTTGTTGCAATACCACTTGGCATGTTTAGTTCAAATAAAATCTATGTCTTCAGAATGCTAGCTGCAACCAGAATTGCGTTGGCCGTCTTCTGCACCCACTGCTGCGCAAGCGTTTGATTTTTGTCGAAAGTGACGCTCTCCGTAATACCTGGGAAGGTAACCGGGGCGTATCCAGTATCACGTCCAGGGGCAAAAATAGTATGCTGATAAAACTCCCTAGTAGGAAGACCGCCCTGGGAGGTAAATCCACGGCTGAAATCACGTGCCTTGTGGTTCTGCTGGGTGAGAAGAGCGATATCGCTATTTTGTACAGCTCTAGTACGCAGAGCCTCGAATTCACGTGCTGCCACGCCAAAGTTATACATGGCAGCAGTCAGAGGGGCAAGGTCGACCGTGTAGTTGGTCGCGCTAATTGTGCGGTTGAGGGCATCAAAGTAACTACTAAGTTCTGAGACATAGCCTGTGGGCTGGATGGGCAAAACGGGATCATTGACCATGCGGTATAGCAGTAATGCCAAATACTGGCCCATAGCCTTGTGTGTGTGGAAACCGGGGTCTATTCAAGAAAATCAGTATATTGGAACAAAGCATTTAATACTCTCTTGACTTACCTCCGAAACGCGCCATCCATGCGTACGAGTCGTAGTTAGAATGGTAAGGATAGATAGGATCATTCGGTCCACCACCACTACCCATATCAATCGAAGCGATACCACGGTGGAGAAAAGAGGTATAGTCGCTTCCACTTCCCAAAACACCGACCTTGCCACCTTCATGCACCCACACATCATAAAGCGTAAGATTCTTGCTGCCTCGGTATGGGTATACGATTTTCTTCATCATGGAAACTCCAACCTGGTGAAGATCAGGAGTTGCTGAGATATCTGGGATCGGTCCAGAGACTGCAACATCAATGTTCAAATATGAGACAGCAACTGTCTTCAACCATGGGATGTACTCTTCCATCCATTCGGTTGATCCAACAAGTCCATACTCTTCAGCATCCCAGCTGCAGAGAACGATGGTGCGGGTAGGCTTCCAGCCAGTTGCAGTAAGTTTGCCAAACGCTTTGGCAAGCTCGACGAGTACAGCAGACCCAGAGTTGGGGTCAGCTGCCCCTCCAATAATCCATGCATCACGGTGGTTGCCTACAATGACAACTTCATCTTGGTTAGTGCCATTGATGATTCCGACGACGTTCCAAATGGTGCCGTAAGTATCATTCATTACGTTGCTCAGGGAGAGGGTGGGACTACCAGTGCCACCAGTACTGTAAGTAACACCAGGAATAGCTCCAACCCAGCCTGTACGGTTGGCATTAGTGCCGTTGGTACCGATTCCATTCAAAGCACTCAGAATAGGCTGAGCCTCTATCCAGGAAATGGGGAGAGACGGAATCCTAGGGAGAATATTTCTACGATCTGCTCGCACAGAGTCTTTTTTTGACACGTAGCCAGGAGTTGTAGGATCGCCTGGAATTAAAAGGTCAGTGTGTACAGTTCGTTCAGACACATGGACGAAATTTACCTGGGTAGGTACTGAGAAACTGCACGCTTCCACGCTGAATAGTGGTCGGGTTTCTGGCCGGTCCATTGGGGTATGCAAGCACACCCTTGGCTTCAGTCATATTGCCATCATCAGCCGGGTCGGTGAAAATGACTGTACCAATCATGCCATAATCTTGGGCATTCTTGACCTTGAGGCCGCGGAAAGGTCCGCCATACTTGGCAAGCGCAATCTTTCCCTTGAGCTGGACACCCAAGGCAACGAGGCGATCAAAGTCTACTTTCTGGCCTCGTCCAACGTAAACGTATTCTGCAGATGCGTTGCCAGTGAAGGAGTAACCATGAAAACTAGGAATGCTATTGGGGTAACTGGTGGTTGGATCTTCGGCCAAGACAGCTTCTTTCAAAGTTGGCTTATAAGTGCTACCGTTCGGATATGTAAGGACAATGCTGTTACTAACGGGGTAGTTGAGGTAGACAACTAGCTGCTGTTAGTATCGATCTGACCTGGACATGTGAATTTTGCAGCGATATAGCTAGTAATCAAACAACTATAAAATGCGACTCGAAGCCACGGTGAGTATGTGAGTAAATACGTGAGCTTTCGCTCGTTTGCTCCAAGCAGAAAGAAGGCATTGTATATAATATTGTGGGGCTCAGAGGTTTTTTATGGCAATGCAGCTTACAGTACTCATCCAATCTTGACTTGAAGCCGAATTCAGCCCAACGGTCTGCTGTCCATTGCGCCATTGTCTGATTGCGACCTGCAATATGGTCGCCATGTGCTAGACAATGTCAATTCAGTACTCTCTACTGCAACATTGTGGTGCTTACTGTAATAGTAGGACCATGTTGAAATGGAAGTGTTATCAAACGAGTCGAGCAGTATCTTCTCGTTAGCATCCAAGACTGGAGGGAATGTTGCATTGATGTTCTGCTTCTTGACGTATGCGTGATGATGGTGTTCAAAAGTACGCCCACGCTGACATGCTTGCGCGCCAATTGCAGCTAGCAGGAACGATGTTATCTTCATATTTTCTCCAGTGCAAAGCTCAGCAAACAGAACAGCAGTATCTATGCTCAGACAACGGATTATGACCCATTTATAGCTTCGGTACGATCCGGGAACGGCATCACACAAAAGCGAAAATAACGGGTCATCATGCATGTCTGCTGGGGATCCCGTGGCAGGATGGCCATCTTCCCTGTTCGTACCAATACTTGTAGGATTACAGGCAGTTTGCTAACGCTACGGGGAAGGTCAGAACGATAGCTCTATGGAGCAGTGTGAGCAGATCGTTTGTCGTGTCTTGGCAACGAGGTCCTGGTCTCGGCAAAAGCGCATCTCGGCGGGATGACGACTTTTATCTCCGCGTTTGGACAGGAAACAGGCAAAGGTGAAGAAGTATTCTAGAATTGCACTGCGACTACCTGCAACGAGCTCGCCCCTGGCGATGATATCGGTTCTATGGTAAGAAAGTATACGGTGTAACCTTTATTATTTATAGAAGTAAGAGCTAACTTCTAAGCTTAGCAGAGTCTAGACTTGTCAGATACACGATAGTCACAGTATCTAGAATAATTAGGGTTAAGATAGGATGGAAGTGATTGATTGTTGTGTTGTTCTGTGAGGGCGTGCAGCCCCTATATCGTGTTGTGCGCGTGTGCGCGCTAGAGGCGAATAGACTAATTAGGAGTAACTAGGTGCGACCTAGTAACTTATAATTAGCTAGAAAGCTTGCTTAGTAACGCTAGCGTTAATTAGCGCTATCCTAGCGCAACTGTCAGATTGGACATGGAAATAGGAGTCTAATCCTGGAAGACGGCCCATCACAAGAAAAACATGGAGTTGCGCTAGGATGGCGCTAATTAACGTTAGCGTCGCTAAGCGAGCTTTCTAGCTAATTAGGAGTAACTAGGTAGGTGCGACCTAGTAACTCCTAATTAGTCTACTCGCCTCTAGCGCGCACACGCGCACAACACGATATATAGAGGCTATACGCCCTTATAGAATAAGATAATAATTAATTACTTCTATCTTATCTTAACCCTAATTATTCTAGATACTGTAACTAGTTATTATATATTTAATAATTAATAGTCTTACTACCTTTATAAGCACCTTATTAATTAACCCTTTTAAATAACTATTAATACTATAAACCTAATAACTATTCTTAGAAGATACTATGTCCTTAAGCCTAAATACCTATAATATAACCCTTATCTTCTATAACTAGTCTAACTATATAGAGTAGAAAACCTACCTATTCCATAGCAAGTTCCGGTTCCAAATTGTCACCGCAGGAGGGCGCTTTCATCAAACCGTGAGATAGATACTCCGTACAAGTCTTCAGCTACAGTACAATCTAGCTGCAGTCACTCCAAAGTACTAAAGTGTAGCAACTTATTATAGCGCGCATCATACCACCAATGACACAATTTCAAGGTTTGAGGGTTCAGTTTGCAGCACGTGGTACACGCTAGCGGGGCATGAAAAATCTGTACAGTTTAGTTAGTTACATGACTATCATTTCAAGTTGCTGTTTCTTTGATTGGTTACAACTCCACGACACATCTAATGTTGCCACTTTGCTGCTGGTTTGGCCATAGCTCACCACTTCACCTTTCGGCGGTACAATTGCCCAGCGGGTCTCATCGTGTATGTGCTGGTAATCGCTATCGCGAGTGACAGCTCATGAAGTGTCCATCTCGGGTTCACGTCTGCTACATTCTCAATATACAATCCCATGAACTCCTAGTCATTAATTGTAAGGCTACAAATATTTGTTAAGGAAGCACCTTAGTAATGAGCGCTGCTGAAGAACGAGAAGCAATAGAATATGTAATTAGGCCTGTTAACATCCTATCCGAAATTAGGAAGAGTCCGGAGGCTATTACGATCTTTCCTCTCAATTACAAGCTAAAGCTACGAGGTCCTCTGTCGTAGTACTATCGATCTCTACAAGTATTTTCCAGAATTCGATATTTCTTTGGCCAATAGCTTCTCCCTTGGGATTTGTAGTTGATAGTTAAGCCTTTGAGATGATGGCTAGTTTCGCGAGGTTTCCGCTCGTCGCCGTTACGAATGACATCCCACCGGAGTTTTCCTGGATCTCTGGCCACTAGGAAAGGTATGTTCGGACAAAGCCATGGAGTCAAGGTTATACGGAGTAGAATATATCTTTACCAAGGCTCCGTTTACCAGGAAATGAGCTTATGGGGCCATGGGTCGGCCCGACTCTCTGCCGAACCTAGTTAAGTCATGTGATGTCCCCTTCGCTCGATTGCGCAACACCATAACAGTCAAACTTTTGTTCTTGCAAACGCGCTATTTCTCTCTCCCACCTTCCGCTTTGTGATGGCCCCAATCTGTCCTCCCCCTCCCCCTTCCCCGCCACAGTAAGCCTATCTTCTACCACATTTCCATTTGTGCTGACGATTGCTCTGCCAGAAACGCCCACCCGTCTGATCAGCCCGTCATGCCCGTTGTTCTTGATACCGACCTCATCACTGTTGTGGACATGACAAAGGCCAAAAACATTGCCGCACACAAAATTGACAAATCGATCTGGCACCTGCAAGATTCTGACCGCATACTTAAGCGAGGGCCTAATGTGAAGGTCTCAGAGGCGGAAGCACTGCGATATATTGCCTCGTCGACCCATGTGCCTGTTCCAGAAGTGTTCGGAGCTTATGAAAAGGATGGATTTGGTAATATCTTTATGTCTAGAGCGATCGGAACCCCTCTCCATAACGTCTTGTACACCTTAGATGAGACACAGGTGGAAAGGGTGACGACACAGCTGTCGGGATTTGTCAAGAGCTGGATGGGCCTACATGGCGATTATTTTGGGTCCATGGGCTTTAAAGCATGTCGTGACGTCTTTTTTCAACATTTGCCTGCCGTAAACATGCCAGACCGGGAATACGGCCCTTTTAGAACACGCACAGAATACTGCAGTGGGCTTGTCGATGCGCTGCAAAATTCAAGGCCTGGCGGGCGATTCGATGCCAAAGATGCGCATCTGATAGAGAGAATCCGGCGCCTCGGTGACGGATGCGCCGTATTCTGCCATGGAGACCTGACTCCAGACAACATAATCGTTGATGATCAACTAAACATAGTTGCAATCGTGGATATGGGAGTTTCGGGATTCAGTATACCTGAACGTGAATATTTCGAAGCAAAATCCCGCGCTCGGAATCCTGTGTGGTCTTCTATGATCGATTGCATAATCCCAAAGATATCAGACGACACTTACGCCTTACTCTCAGAGCTTGAGCGAGAGCTTGTACGATACAGTGGGCTATGATATCTACGTAAACTTGCGTCTCTTCGATCAGCCCGACCTCTATCTTCTCGCTGCGGTCCATCTCCCACCTACCGCCGCTGCAACGTCCTTGGAAGGCTTTCCAACAATTCCTTCAACCCAAGCCGCGGTACCGTTAGGAAGTAGTTCCTCGACTTCGAGTGCAACTACGCACCCGAGAGTCCAGTCTTGACACCGGTCCTGCAACAATCAGAGATACATTTAGTCGTTGGTAATCATGTCCTTACTTTGTTATTTCGCGGTGCTGGTTCATCCGAAATGATCTTCACAAGCTGATTGTACTTTGTCGACTCGATGTAACCCAAAAGTACCCTCCCTTCATAGGTCTGGCTTTCCAAGGGGTGACCACTTCGAGCCTCGAACTGATAAACCAATCCTTTAAGAGAGATCAATTGTACGTGCAGAAGGTTTGCGACCTCGGTACCCGGGCTGAAAATCAATAATCCCCAATGTGATCGGTGATTTGGGTCTTCTCCATCCCCGTAGACTCCGATCGATAATGTGTGGTACGACATATTTGAGGGTTGCTGTCGAAAAGTATGTAAGAAAATTTGATGGAAGGCTCAACTGACACAGCATGATGATCGAGCAGAGACGTCTTAAATAGATGTAAGATTGTCGCAGGGAGCTTTCTGATCGCCAGATCAGCGCTCTTAAGCACCTCCTATAATCGTCTATTACTAGAAGCTACCTTAGCGCTACTTATATATATTTAATAAGTGTCGCAGTACTACGAGCTGGGATTAATGGATCCCTGCAACAGGTGCGTTAACAGCTCAACGCCTCCCACAACGCTCATTGGATCGCCGAAATCCACCAACAAGATCGGCACTACTTAAAGATCAGCTATTAGATCAGCGTTAATTAAGTATTAACACAGATAGGAGCTTATTATAGAAGAGAAAAGATTATTATAGACTAAGGGGAAGCTTATTATAGGTTATATAATAGCTTAGTTATAAAGAATAGTAATAAGTTTAAAGAATAGAATAGCTTACTATAATTCTTAAAAAACTATATTAAAAGTACGTAATATTATATTAAAGTTAATACGCTAGTAGGGCGTAAGCAACTTACTTAGGTAAGTAACTTACTTATAAACTACGTTAAATCTAGTCTTATTAAAGTTATAGATATTTTTATCTTAAATACCCTACTTTACCTTTATATTCTTAACTAGCTTAAACTAGTACTAGATAACTACTAGGTCTTTATAAGTAGCTTACTAGTAATTATATAAATAGCTTTAGTATATTTTAAGCTTAGAAGTACGCTTAATAAAGTTATTAACCTAGTTCTTACTAATAGGGTTACTGCCCTGCGCTTAAAGGAGTTTATCTACTATATCTTATACGTAGAGCTTTAAGAGCGCTATACCTTACTTATATTACTTAAGAACCCTTTAGACTATTACCTTCTCTTCTAGTTTTATTAGGCGCTTTAAGTTTAGCTTATAGTTACGTTAATTACGCTTTCTAGCGCATTAATTAGATAAGGTTCTTTAAGGTATATTATAAATAGTAGTAGTATATCTTTAGCTTAGTATATAATTAGAATTAATATTAAATAGAGTAAGCTATAGGTCTGCTTTAGTATAAGCTAATTAAGTATTATATAGTTAAGGTATTACGCGTTTTTATCTTAAGGTTAACGCGCTAGTAGGGCGTAAGCAACTTGCTTAAGTAAGCAACTCGCTTGTAAACTACGTTAATATTAGTATAGTTAGGCTATTTAATTTATAGCCTTTTTACTAGTTATAGTTAATAATAGTATAGTTCTATAGTAATTATTTACCTACTTACTTCTAAGCCCCTATTCTTGCTATAAGAACTTATATAAGCTCTACTGCGACAATAGAGCTTAAATGCCGCTATGCCTATTCGGGCTAGTTGCGTTTGTCCCATGCAAGCAACCAAGCCAGCCCAATGCTGAGCATCGATCGTTCGACAAAAGTTGCATCACAAACACCAAATGTGAAGGCGACGCAGCATTCACTCAGAGAGGTAGGTTACCACATGGGGGGGTGTTGACTACTAACCTTTACAGCTACACAGCATAGGCATCGCTCCTTCTCCTTTTTCTCATTTGTTCCTTCCTCCACGTAGTTATTACATGTTTGCGCTGTCGCTCTTTCCGGCAGACATTTGCATCAAATCTTCACCATGGCGACTTTTCCATCGCCACTCAAGCTAGCACTGCCTTCTATGACTCCACGTCGAGCTCCCTCGCCCACCATGTCGCCCGGCGGGAGACGGGGACGGCTGTACGCCAGCTCTGAAGAAGGCCGTCTGCGCGATCTATCACCTGATACTACTCTTCGCGCCTTCACTCAAAGACCCCTACCTTTCGATACCACATCCGACGAATACAAAATTTTCTCGTGCATCGAGAGCCTTACTGCCGCCGAGCGGGACTTGGGTGCCCGCGTGGCCCGGGCAGCTCAGCGACTGAAGAGCTGGTGTATCGAGATTGAACAATGGGGCTGGACTGGCAGCTTCGAGCCGCCTAGCGAGGAGTACAGAGAGAAGCGGCGGAAAAGTCTCGAGCTACGTATTAGGGAGCACGTGGGTGATGCAGACCTTTCCAGCACGCTGCCGCCATTGGAGTACTGGGGCTCGCTGTTGTCGGTTGAGGTAGAGTCGCATGACGCCCGGCTGGACGATATTGCCGAAGACATGCTGAAGCTGGATGTCGAAGAGCTGAAGGAATATGTGCTCGATATGCACCCGTCTGGCAGATCACGGCCTTCGTCAGCGGGACTGGAGGCGACTCGGCAAAATTACAAGCCCATGGATGACTTTTCTTTCCTCATCACGCAGACTCTCCTCTCCGCGCTACCACATCATGCTCAACTTAAGGAGCGACTGGGTACATGGACTGCGCGCATCTCAGCCCTGCGTCAGGTTCCCCGATATCTCAACGACCTCGAGACTGCCCAAAAAGCCATGCAACTCGGCTGGGATGCCATTGATCCCCCCACAGATACCTCTGATACCGCTTTCTCGCAATGGAAGGAAGCTGTTGACACCATCTCGGCTGTTCTTAGGGGTAAGATTGGCGACTTGGGCAAGCGCCTTGACAGGATGCTAGACACACTCGAGGGACGCGACGACTGCATACCGGATAAATGGATCGATGTTTTCGAAGGCGTAGAAATAGACTATGGGCGTTGGGCGCACGAGTCGAGGAGAAGAGTAATTGCTTTTGATGTGCAAAGGAGATGGGAACAAAGTGGGTTGGCAACACAACCAAGGGATGCTAAACAAGTGGCAGAACCACATTCCAGCCTGATTACTCCTATTCGACCATCCAATGGAGCCCCCAAATCGGAGATGTGCCTTGGTCCTGAAAAACAAAATGATTCGCCAATTCTATCATCAGCGTTGGATACGGAAGTTATCAGAGACAGTAACGTTCCAGGCCTTACCATTGATAGGCCCTTTAAATCCGCCTATCCTACTGCCTCTGTCACATCACCCAGAATGGACATTCTCTCAATTGCACAAAATGCCTCTCTTTCTCCATGTTTTGATCAAGAGCGGACACCTGAACCATCCAAAGAAATACGGGATACTATCAGCAGACGGGGTGCTCAAAGCAATGGGAATGCCAATGGCTTGCAACCAGCTGCTGAAGTGGAGGCTGGCACACCTGAGAGTTCCAGATTCACTACAGTATCTTCGCCTAATACATCCACAACAAAGAAGGCAAAACCCTGGTTCTTTATGGAGGAGCCTGCACCCTCGCCATCTGAAAACAGTGACCATAGAAGTGTCATGACCGAATCTCCGTCTGTGCATCAGAAAGCACAGAATGAGGACACGTTCCATTCTAGGAAACATACCGTCTCGTTTGAACCCATCGTGGATTCATCTTCCTATCCTGATGATGAGTCTGAATTTGATGAAGGCGATACCGTTATTCATAATGATATTGATGACGAGGTAGAGATTGGAGAGCAGGCGACATCGTCTGACAGTGTCTCAGAAGCTCAAAATCACGAGGATACAAAAGACAGGAGCAGAATTTCAGCTCTACGTCAGAAGCCATCCATTACTCTGCGCAAGGATCCGCCCATCATAACAACTGACGGCCGGAATGATGTTCTGCGAGAGCCGCCACAAACGCCCAAGTTACGAAGGGATAGCACTAGTTCTATCTCATCAGAAGCATCATTTAATTCTAGCCCACCGAGCATGCTCGAGGAATCGCCATCCGTACGCAATGCCACTAACCGTGCCCTAAGGGCACGTCGACCAGAACTGAATGCCGCCATGTCGAAGCGGCGCACGGCAAAGGTTACCAACGACAATGGTACTATCAACACACCATGGCCGCCAACACAATTCAGCCAGAATTCTGGCAATAGTGCCGAGGATCTTGAACAGAAGATCTCAGATATCCTGACCACTATTCCAGCTCACATTCGGCTGACATCGGGACCCGGCGCAGATGCCCCTGAAGTCAAACCTCGTGGTGTCGCAGCCAAAGGCAGTAGATCATATCTTCGTGCTGCTCGTTCGGCGAGCGGCCTGAAATCACCTGAGCTTACACTTTCGCCGGCCAAGCACGATTACGAGTCTGCCAGCGCGTTTTCAGGGCGCAGATCTGCGGCTGCAGCTCGAAGCGATAATGATATCAAGCTGTACCATCTGACGCAGCCCGGCAAAGACCAGCCTGTCAAGTTATTTATCAGAAGGGTTGGCGAGAATGGTGAGCGTGTCATGGTGCGAGTTGGTGGCGGTTGGGCCGACCTGGGAGAGTATCTTCGACAATACGCCGAGCACCACGGGCGCCGCACAGCCAGCGAAGGCAAATTCGAGGTTCTGGGGCTGGAAGTCAAGAATTCAGACGGAATGAACTCACCTACCCGACCCGAAAGTGTGATGAGCAAACAGAACCGTCGATTCAGCGGCAATTACCAAACCATGAGCCCGACGACCACGCCTGTCAAATCAGGCGGCGATGCTCCAAGCTTTGGGTCTACGCCAGGAGGCGAAGAGGGCAATATTCCATCAACGACGTCGTCGCCGCGGTCGTGGCAGGGCAACGAGGTTGGACTTGCTGGGCCCAAAGCAAAGAAGCTGGACCTGAGCGGAGACAAGCTAGAGTGGATTGAGGGCATGATGAAGCAGGCACGCACAGTCAGTGGAAGTGTAATGCCGGCCAATCATACGCCACACGTACGGGAAGAACGAGCGGAGAGCAGAAGCGATAGCCGGGCAGATAGCCGGGCAGGATTGAGAAAGCCTGAATTCGGCGACCTTGGGAAGGTTGGGGGAACCAAGAGGATATTCCTTCGGGGAGGACGTCCAACCCTTGAGTAATGTAACACACCTAGATATGTGCATGATTTAGAATGCCGGATTTTGGACTATTTGGGAACCGCGATCTATACCTAGGGCAAGAGGGAAGGGAGTGGGGATTCAAAAAAGGCAAGGAGTGGATGGATGGAAGGAACAGACAACAACAACAACAACAACAACATTGATACCCAGGGACATTGGCTAGTTATAGCGCACCATTTCGTTTGTTTTGTCATTGTCCATTTTCGTATGTTTGTCGAGTCCAAAAGGGTTTAAACACATTAGGGGGGGGGGGGGGGGGGGGGTGGGGGGGTGGGGGGATGGATGCATAGTTATTTTTACAGGGACTTCTTTTGTTTTGTTTTCAAGGTATCTTCCACACGTTCAGGTTCATAAGCTGGTAACTAAGCATATTTTCTTTGTGAAATACCCAAGAAAGGAGGGGGTTTTCAGAATCAACATGTGTACCTACCTACCTACCTACCTACCTACCTACTCTGGGCCCTTGAATCTACAAGCAAACTTCAAAGTATTTACATTGCTAGCGTATCCCTACTGCATGGACGATCATGCACGATATAAAGTAAACGACTTGATAGTTTTGAGTAGGTATCCCTGTATCATGTATGTAATAGGAGTATAACTATATAACTATACCCTTTATAAATTCCAGGTCTTATAATTTATCACTAGAACCTAGTCTAGTTATAACTAACTATAGTATATATAATAGTATCTAGACCACAAGGTAACACGTACCTATTACAATAGCGTTATTTTAAGAATAAAAGAGAGAAAGATGTATGCCAGGAGGTGTGATGATCTAGAAGGGGGCGAGTTTTGAGGAGATTAAGCAGGGTTGTAGTTTTTTTTTTTTTTTTTTTTTTAAAAAAAAAAAGAGGATGGATGGTGTGATGTATTGCGGTGTACGGAGTAGTAATAACTATTACTGCGGAGTCATCTAACTATTCATCTATATAGGAAGAAAAGGATGACGAGTTCCGGGAGGATAGCAATAGGTAATGATAATAGGGCTGAGGGATCAAGGATGATTGGCGAGTCAGTACTATATAGTCGACAATGGATGTCAAGGGCGAGGGAGGGTGTGGTGTGGCGTCGCGTGACTTGAACCTTTGGTAATTAGGCGAAAGGAAAGGAGGGGCTTGTTCAACTTGTTGGATGGGCGGAAGGGAAGGAAGTTGGAACGAAGAAAAATGACGTTGGTGCTGGCTTGCGCGTTCGTGTGGGGTTAGTAGGACGGATAGGGACGCTTTCCAGGGCACATTGTCTGGTCACGGTGCTTGGTAAGGTGGGCGTCTTTGTAGTAATAGCCTATGGGGTATGTAATTTATATATTACCTATTTTCATGTATAGTCACGACAGCGTCGTATGCGGCATGCAGAGCGAGTCGCGAGAGAGAGCCAAGCACCCCCCTAGACTCAAGAGTCCAAGACATGAATCTTGGGCGATGCACAGATTGAGAAATGCCAGATGCCAGAAGCAGGCAGCAAGAAATTGACTGGGGGGGGTAGGGGAGATGGAGGCCAATCAGACAAGGGCGATTCGAATTATAGTTGGCCAAATACATAACTATTACCCACCGAGTGTTTTGTGTCCAGGCCAGGTGCTACTCTGGAGTCTGGGGTCTGCATCAGGTCATTGTCAAAGGCACTGCTAGTCTCGCGATCAAGACTCGAGGAGCCAGGTGCAGCTCATATTACCTATAGCATCGGTGTCATGCCCCGAGATGAGCCAAGTGGCAGCGAAGCACACGATGGAAAGGCCGTCGGGGAGAGTGAGACAAGCCAAAAACGAAAAAGTGGAACACAACGGCGTGGGCTGCAAGCCATTGCATACCTACATTATACATATGTTACACTTACATGTAGGTGCACACTGCACACTGCAGGCACCACGCACGCCAGGGACAATTTACCTAGGTATTAGGCATTACAAAGAACAGACTCGAGAGCACGCATGGCGAGAACAAGCAAGCAAGCAAGCAAGCAAGCATGCGGGCGGAGCCAGGGCCGTTAGACCAGACGGGTCAAAAAAGGGCCATGCTAACTCTGAAGTCTAATAACAAAAGGTGAAAGTTGAGCCGAGCAGACGGTGTATCATTGTCGATCCAATACCAGAAGGGATGGGGTACACGGCTAATGATGTTTAGCACACTACCTAGGTTGTAGGTAGGTAGGTAGGTCGGTAGGTAGGTAGGTCGGTAGGTAGGTAGGTCGGTAGGTAGGTAGGTAGGTCGGTAGGTAGGTAGGTAGGTAGGTAGGTAGGTAGGTAGGTAGACACGTAGGTACGCACGTAGGTACGCACGTAGGTACGCACGTAGGTAGGTAGGTAGGTAGGTAGGTAGGTATGTAGGTAGGTATGTAGGTAGTTGAGGCGACATGCACGCCACAAATCGGACAGAAGCAGAGAGGGAATTAATTATTATTAATTAATAGTGACAGAGGCAGAGTGCAGGTGCAAGCGCAAGTGCCAAGGAATCCGGATTCCGGGGAGCCGAGCCTGGTTGGGTGGTGGGTGGTTGGCTTCTGTTGGCGCTAGAGCCTTTGCGGGTCTGAGTGCGCTTGCATGTGAACATTCCAATTCTTCACACACACACACCCACAGTGACAGACACACCCACCATAGTGACTGTACACACACTCTCACACCCCCCCACAGTAATACTACCTGTAACCTACCTACCTACCTACGGAGTACGTAGTATGTACTACACAACCTACCTAGTCATTAGGTATACCTACTATTCCCACTTGGCACCAAGGACAACACCACTAATTACCTACCGTGCCTTACCTACCTACCTACCGACCTACCTACTACTACTACTAATTACCTACATAACTAGTAATTACCTACAATACTGCTCCTCCATGACTTACCCCTGCACCCGTCCTCCGCATTTCAAGCGCCCCGCAGTCCTGCCACTTTGGCGTCCTAGACACTAGACCTACCAGGGCGAGAGGGGCTGGCCTGTCCTTTTTTCCTTTTGACTTGGTCACTTTTAACCTATATCTTTTATACATATCAGGCACACGCACCGCCGCTGCCCATGATGCTCAATGCTTGATGCTCAGCCCTCAAACTGCAATCCCCACACTCTGTAGTTACCTACCTACATAAGTACCTACTCAAGTTACCTACTTCCTGTCCTCTGTCCCACTCCCACCCACCCAACTTGTTGAACTCCCCCGTCTCTGCAACTCGCACCCACGCTTAGCTCAACAATCCACTGCTGCTGAACAAGTCTCATTCTGCCTGTCTGCTGCCTGCTGTCTGCCCGCCTCTGCGCACATACTCCCACGGTCCCACCCCACACACACACCCACACACACAAAAGTTGGCCGGCCTGTCGCTACTATTCCTGGCCTAGTCTTGTCCACTGCTGCATCACGTCAGCAACCTTTCTCTAGGCCTCTCTCCACCTTACCCAAACCAACCAACCAACCACCCCCAGACTCTTCTCGCAACACAGGCAAGCTGGCGGCCCTCTCGATTCCGTTGTTCGCGGGTGCTACTGCTAGAAGCAGTCTTCCACCTGTCATGGGCGATAAAGACCCGCCGCCGTTTGGTTGTATGTTTTGCCTTTTTTTTTTTCCCTTTTTTCCTTTTTTCCTCTCTCTGTCTTGCATGAGAATTTGCATGTGATTGACTTTGCCTCCCAGACACCTTCAACGGCTTCTTTGATGGCGGCGAATCCTCACCCTACGACAACGCCCACGCCCAGTCACTCCTCACTGAGAATGAAACACAGTCTATTGCAGACTTTTTCTCCAATACAGATCCTTTTCATCTCAACAATGATTCGCTGTCTTTTGCCGCCTCTTCCGACAACGCAAAAGACAGCAATGGCCTCAACGACTACAACAACTGGAGCAACTTTGTAACACCTGCCACAGTCCACGGCGTCTCGACTACCATACCAGATCAAGCACAGCTGACCCCCAACTTCTTCGGCGACCAGACCTTTGCACAGCCATCACTGCCAGGCCACCTGGGGAACACTCACGACGACTTGCAGGCCGCAGAAACCTTGTTCACCCATTCCCAGTCGCAATCGCAGTCACATTCACAATCACAGTCTTCCTTTGCGGCTCCCAGGTCACAGAGCTTCAGTGGCGTGCCCTCCTCGAATCCGACCCCTGCCGTTGGTGGTATAGTGTCAAAGCAGCATGGCAAACCCTTGGTAGTCACCCCCTACGGCTATCTTGCCGAGCAGCTAGCTGTACTGCTTCCCAACCACAATCAGGACGGCACAATCGACGCACAGCTAGCAGCCCAATGGGCAGCCGGCGATCTCAAGCAGGTGCCAGACTCGGAATTAGGGGAACTTTTACAGAGCAAACCCCCCCTCAAGAGATCCTACACGTTTGGAACTGATAATTCCTTCAACCTCGCCGGCTATGCTGCGCCCCACGGCCCAGAGCCCGTTGAGCATGTGGTTCGTCACGCACTCCGTGTTGTGCGGCCGCCGGGTGTCAAGGGAATGCCTACTACTGGCCCAATCAAGGCGCTGAGTGAGGATGAGCAATCAGACGATAATACCTCGGACGGTGACAATGACGAGGATGAGGATGATGACCAGCCCGCCAAGAAGCGAAGAAAGAGCAAGGCCCCCATGGAGACCTCTCGCAAACCCTCAAGAGGCAGCAAGAACCGCAAAGGGTCTGTTGCTGACGACGCCAGCAAAAAGAGGCGGGCAGCAGCGACACAAAAGATTCAACGTGAGAACCTGACCGAGGAACAGAAACGCAGCAATCACATTCTCTCTGAACAAAAGCGCCGAAATCTCATCAAACGTGGCTTCGACGACTTGCACGATTTGGTGCCTGAGATTCGCAATGGAGGCCTGAGCAAGAGCAGTGTTTTGATGGAAGCGGGCAATTTCTTGGAGAAGATTATACAAGATAATATTGCATTCACGCGCATCCTCGCTGGTTGAATAGTGGGCAGCGTGACACGGTGATTACTATGGCCTATTTTTTTTTTTGGTTGATCTGCAGCAACCAAGACATGTCGGTCGCCTGGTAGCATGGCAAGGCTGAAAGCCTGCGCCACATGCTGCAAAGACGGGTCTTGGGTCAGTGGAGTGGAAAAACCAAGTACGTGGTTAGTGGTGCGGCACATGAGGTGTGCAATGGCGTTTTACAAAGTTTGAAGCTGCGATACCCCCAAGAAGGACGGAAGGAAATTTGATCTTTTTTTTTGGCGACTACATACCTATCCGAGTTTAAACATTAATGAAGCTACTGTTATGATTTTTTAGCATGAATCTGATTCGCTCTGTCTCTCGGCTTGCTGAACATGTGTTCGTGTGTCCTCGTGCCATGATCAGCAGGAACCGATCGTGATGGAAAAGCTCCAAGTAGGTATACTACTAGGTACATACCCAAACAACTTTCTTCACCTACTAGTATGAATAGCCAAGCAACGGTACGACAGATATTGACATGTGAAAACAACCTTGGCACGCCCTAAAGGGAAAAAAAAATCCTTTGTTCCCGCACCCTACACCCCAAACTACCATAGCACCACCAGCCCAGCCCAGTGACAGCTAGGTATTATTAGCATTACTCCATATGTACCTAGTCATTCCCACAACACCACCACCACCTCTTACATGCCTAATAATAATTTTTTCCCCCCTCCTCGTCTTGTTTCGTTTTCGTTTTATTTTCGTTTTTGGTTTTTGTTTTGTTTCTGAATTAATTACCCACCTTACCCACTCATCCACCCACCTAATATTTCCTCT
>SSBG01000005.1:362132-380745 GCA_028220655.1 Shiraia bambusicola | reverse complement strand
AAAAAGAGGAGAGGAAAGAAAAAAAAAAAAAAGAAATCAGAGACTGGATACCTCTCGTGATTTCAAAAGCATTCCAAGACATTATACAAGATGAAACCTGCATTAATCCACTCACCCAGCCAAAACAACCACAACAAGGCAAACAAGCAAAGCACTCCACGAAAAGCCAACCTTGCTTGAACCAGAAGCAGTCTCCACCGGCGGCGGTTCAGGCTTCGGCGACTGAGCACTACCAGACCCATTACTCGCAGTTCTCGACACACTCGCGTCACTGAATGTCGTACAAAAGTCAGTCTTTAGTTTCAACGGTAGATGGTTTGGTCAATGCGAAATAGAGGAGAGTACTTACGCATACATCCAGTATTGAGCAGAATACTTGACGACGACGACTTCTCCCACCGCACGACCCTCGCAGCTGGGCGGGGCGAGGCCGCCAGCTGTGTTTACGCGGTAGATTTCCTTGATGTGGCTCGTGGTGCCTTTGGTTTTTGCTTCGAGTCGTAACCATCTGACGTCGCTGGCGGGCTGGGGCGCAGCAACATCTTCAACTTTTTTAGTGCGTGTGTTGCCCATGCCAATGATATCAAAGTCTGGAGTGGAGTTGTCGGCAAAGAAGTGGGAGCCAATGGGGTTTGATTCTTGGATGGAGGTCATGTCTGCGTTTTTTGTGCCTGGGTTATTGGCCATGGTGCAGGAGACGTCGAAGAGTTTGGCTACGGCTCCGAATGGGGATGGGGCTGCTGAGAGGTTGGCGCCGCATGTGTAGTTTTGGGTGCCTTCTCCGTGGGTGATGAGGACGAGGGTTTGGTTGGCTGCTGGGCGTGCTAGATCACTGGGTGGTTGGGAAACTTTGCTCAAGTCACATGTGTGCACAAGGAGTGGTGTAACGTCGGGTGAGGAGCCATTGCGAGTCTCGTTGATGAAGCGACGAACGTGATGCGTGGGAAGTCTGGGAGGGGCAGCCAAAGCTATGGGGAGAGCGGCAATGGCTGCGACGAGGACTTTTGAATGCATCTTGGTTTGTGTTGAGATTGCTGATAGGCAGGATTACAATGGAGATTACCGCGAGGACCAGGACTGGAACTGAACGAATGACGAGCTACCTGAGCCCAGAGAAGTGAACGAAAGGAAAAGAGAAACACGTTCGAGCGGATGGCCGAGTGGCAGCGCGTCCTATAGGTACTTGTCTGGTCGTCCTGAGGAGCCGGGCGCTTATATATGCATGTCCAACACCCAGATGACCCACCAGTTTCTCTTTCATCTGGAAATAGATTGCATTGCATCAAGCACCCGTAGAAGATCCGACTTCAAAACAGTTCGTCCGCGGCCTGCACGGGACAGTGTTTCGCCCGAGTTGTTTCGAGGGCATGGCTAGCAAAAAATGTAGCTCGACAAATCTGCCTTGAACTTCCGTCTTGGAAAATGTTTGGGGTTGTGAACAAGGGTTGTAGGGTACGGAGTGAAGAGAAGGAGAAGGCACTTGAAACATTGTACCAGAAAACTTGATGGACGTCTTTAATAACTCAATAAACTAAGCCACCCAACAGGGTCGCACAGGCGCTTCCAATCGGTGATGGTGTTGCGATGTAATAGTGAGCTGCTTCTCGTGGAACACACATGATTTGCCAAGTCGTGCTCTTCATCTGCTCTGTAATCGCAGGCAGGCAGCGCCATTGATATAGGTAAACGAGGCGTGGGGACGTTGAAACGGTACCTGCAGATCTTGGTTCGAATCTTGAAACGAAGGGTCGCAGGCCAACTGGAGGCAGTACTGGGAGAGTTCATGGGTCGTGGGAACGCATTGAGGCCATGGCCGGCAAGTATTCCAGGCGACTAAGGCGTTAATGATCAAACAGGGTGAAGGTCCTTTTGCCGCGACCTCCTCAGCACTGTGCTTAATTATTATCCTGGATTGGGCCGAATTTGTTGTCACAGTACAACCTCAACCAGACTGGCCTTGAGACACAGAGGTAACGAGAAGCCCAACCGGCAGAAAATAACCTGCGTTAGTGCCCAAGGCTATCATGTATCATGATTCTTTGGAGTTGGCGCGACAGTTCTTGATGGTGCAAAGAAGATACGAAGGGGAGATGGCCGATTTTGCCCACAATTGAAGATGAAGAGGGCATGCCGCAATCGACGGACAAAATTACCCCAGCCTTCACCGCCATGGAGCACAGGAGTTATCAATCCCAAGAGTCAAGAGTCAAGACTAACGAAACTTTGCTGTGAGCATCATCCGAAAGGGCCAAAGGAAGGTGACGTTCAATATCCCCTCTTTTCCTAATCCAGTTGCGGGTGGTTAGCGCCTTCTCTTCCTCCGAAGCTCCGCCCCCCTTCCCACGCAATGCGCCACGCCTCCAGGTTTCCATATTAGCATGCAAAGTTTCCAGTCTTTCTCTGACTACCATGAATTGCTGTCTATCCGGGTGACATTATGGATCCAAGAGTGAGTATCCAGGAGCTGGTCCGTTGTGCTGGTGTGGTGTCAGACGTCACCCGCCAGTCGTGTCTGCCAGCACCTACCGAGACTGCTGTTGTCGCCAGCGAAGAAGACCACCAGCAGGCTCGATCTGTTCTTCTGAACAAAAGAGCAAGACACCCAGAACACAGGGATGTCTTCAAACGCATCTTCAAAAGTTCAAAGGAAAAAGAAAAGTTGCAAGATACAACCAATTTCTCCCAGGAAGAGCTGGACCAAGCCTTGTCCGCCGTTCTTCGTGGTCCTGCAACGAACCCGGGCTTGACTCAAGCATTCATTGATCTGGGCGCCAAAGTCAACTTCATCGAAGCCCCCGAGAAAAAGACGAGGATGAGCAATCAGCCAAACACTGGTCTTCGCCGTAGAAGCACAGTGCTACAACAAGCAGCTACGCTCCGACGACCTACCTGTGTTAGCCTTCTCGCTAGTGCAGGAGCTGATCAAACCACCTTGGATGAAAGCCTGAAGGCTGCACTCACGTCCAATGATCAATCCTGCATCAAGGAGCTCCTACGCCACGGCGCTGATATCAACAAGTTTCCCAACTCATTATCCAATGCTGTTCGAACAAATGACCAGAACTTCATCCGTCTTTTGCTCAGATCGCCAAAACCACTACGGGCAGAAATCATTTCATCTTGTCTGCCTGCAGCTGTACAGCAACAGTCCGATGCAACCATATCATTGTTGCTGGCCTATGGAGCCGACCCAAATTTCGACTCTGCCAGTGCTCTCAACATGGCCATTGGTCAGCAAGACTACAAGATTGCCATAGCACTCGTTGCTGGTCCAATACCTTTGACACAACAAACCCTACAGCGTCTGCTCGACACGACAATGAGGCTACCCACCGTTACCGCCCAACTCCAATTCCTCCAGGTGCTTCTCTGCTGTGGTCTGCCTCCTGATAGCATCGGGCTGGCTGGTCTCTTACTGTGCAGGGCGAAACAGAGCGATACGGCTGGCGTTAAGATGATGCTGAGTTATGGAGTATCTCCTGCGGTAAATGATGCCGAATGTCTAAGAGCGGCTATTTCAAATTCAAATTGGGAAATGGCGCAAGTAATCCTGCAAACTCCAATTTCGCCCCAACAGTCATCAGCAGCCTTGGCAGTGTTACCTCCAAACACGCCTCAGCCAGACAGGCTACGTATCATTCAGCTCCTTGTCCAGAAAGGAGCCAGCGGATTGGTTTTGAGTCCCTGGCTCACACGGGCCGTCGAAGAAGGGGATGATGCTCTACTAGACCTTCTGCTGAGTGCTGGCGCAGCAGTCCATTCGAACGAAAGTGGACCTATAGATGCCGCTGTAAAGCGCAAGGACACTCGAGGTCTAAAACTACTACTCGGTACCCGGCCCGCCCCCATGACTCTTGCCAAAGCCTTTTCATTCCTGTGGAGTGGTTATTCACCATCCGAACGACTTACTGTCGCGCGCCTTCTACTAGATCATGGTGCACGTGGAGTCGAAGTCGACGATGCTCTCGTACATGCTGTGGCCGATACCTCTGTTGGCCGAGATACAGCACTGATTAATGAGCTTATCAAGCATGGAGCGGATATCAATCACGAGAACGGCAAAGTCCTGCAACTAGCAGTGTCACAGGTCGATCTTTCTCTCCTACGACTGCTCTGCGATGCTAAGCCCAAACCCTCATCTACAGCGTCCGCACTTCCCTTGGCATTCGATTCTCAAGGCAGAAGACATTCCAAGACTGCAGAAATTTTCCAACTGTTGTTAGCTAATGGTGCTGATGAACAATATGCTTCACAAGCTCTGCGGGTAGCCATTGAGGGAGGCCCCGAGAACATGGATCTAATCAAAATGTTGATCACGGCGGACATTAGGCTGTTAAGCCCCGCTTTCGAGTACACGATCGCAATTGAGGATCCTTCAAAGAAGGCGCCAGTGCTCGATACATTGCTAAAGATGGGAGTAGCTCAGGATTCTCTCGACAGAGGCCTGGCCACTGAAACCCGGCACGCTATATCTACCAAGGACACGACTGGTACCAAGATGCTCATTGACAAAGGAGCAAACGTGAGTTACAACGGTGGCGAAGCACTCAATATTGCAGTAGCGTCAAAAAACAGTTCGCTAACAACACTCCTTCTCAGTGGGAAGCACCTACCATCGCGATTTAACATCACCAAAGCTTTTGAAGCACTTTTCTCAACCCAAAATGCGCCAGTAGCACCTTTTAATAGCAAAAGCATTTTCATAATTGCACAGGAGCTTCTCTCCCGTGGAGTAGAGCAAACTGCCATTGACACAGCATTTACAGTTGCACTATCATGCATACAAGACAGTTCTCATATGGAACCTCTTTTGGACCTACTACTTCAATATAACGCCAATGTAAACGCCGCACATGGACATTGTTTTGTTTTAGCATCTCAAATGCAAGATCTGATACTTTTCGAAAAGCTTTTGAACTATGAACCGGACTTTAAAGTCGTCATTCCTGCATTGGTCAATTCAAATCTACCAGAAGAGGTAGTCGTAAAAGCCTTGACAATATGCTTCGGCTACAACGTCAAATCGGATGACTTGGACTCAATCACTTCCGGTAACTGTAGATTGCCGGTGCTAGTACTAGCTATGGACAATTACCCACGATGTGAAGCCCTCACCAAGCTAGTGCTTGATCACGGCTGTAATCCTGACATCGCCGTGCAAGACGGCATCGACCCTTCGACGGGTGAAGAGACCGTCTCGGCACTCTTGTGGGCATTGAACCAAGCACAAAAACGAATATCCGATTCCGTGATAGCCGCACTTTTGGGTGCCGGTGCTTCCGTCAATCGAGCTTCCTCAGTTTCGGAAATAACACCACTTGCTCTAGCTGCTCGAGAAGGTCGTAGTGAAACAGTGGAGGCGCTATTGGTGCGGGGTGCGGATGCGTCTGCGCGTGACAGATGGAACCGGTCGGCACTGTTCTACGCTAGCAGTGTTTCGAACATCTCTACTGTCCAAGTCTTAGCGCCACATGCTCTCAAGAATGATGGGAGTCTTCAAGAAGCTGCGAGATGTCTGCAGCTTGATATCGCCACTGCATTAGTCAAACATGGTCACCAGCCACAATACCCATCTCGGTTTCACCAAGGTAGAGATGCCTTGAGTGAGCTATGTCTGAAGGCTCACGTCACCACTACCACCCATCGCTCGATAATACGTCGTTTGATTCGACTTTTCCTTGATAACGGTGCCGATCCAAGGTTCAGAGTGCGTAATGAAAAGTCGACCATCCTCAACGCTCTGGACAATCCTTTTAGCTGTCTTGAGATTACAGAAGCTCTCCTGGAAACAGAGGTATGGGAAGATTTGAATGACGAAAAGCACTTTTATCGAGACCCGAATGGCCTATGGTACTCACCACTGAAATACGTGGAGCTTATCCCTTCGCCAAGCCGTAGGCTGTACCAACGAGAGTTGTTGGATCTATTACGCGATAAAGGCTGTGAACCACGTTACTACTCCGAGTCTGCTCATCAGCCTCCCGGGGCGGTTGGCCTTCCAAAGCCAGTCCGTCAACTGGCGGATCGTCAAAAGGAGCATGAACTCGCACTCAAACACGAGCAAGAACGCCATGAACAGGTTCGGACACTGGAAGAGACCTCGCACAAAGACATGCTGAGGCGGAAGACGGAGCAGCAGAATGCTGACTTTGCCGCTCAAACCGCCGCGCAGCAACACTGGCAAGCCATTGAACAGCAAAAGCACGAGTTTGAAGTGCACCGCGTCCGCGATTCTGAACGTATGAAGCGGAGTGAGAAGGTTGCATGGCACAATCTGATCGTGGAGCAAGAGCGTGATGCGGCCACACGACGGCAATCAATTGAAGACCGGAAAGTCGGTGCAGCTATGGCTGCTGAGGCCAGAATGATTGAGCAAAGGAAGAGTGAATTGGATCACAGAGCGGGCGTCGAGAGACGAATGCTCAAGGACAAGGAAGATGTGTATGAGAGGAACGTGAAGAGACAAACAGAGGTGATGAAGAGGGCAGATGAAAGTGCACAGCTCCATGCTAGGCTGCGACGAGAACGGCCAGCGATTGAAGGTGCGCCACAGTGGGGAAGCGTAGATTAGGAGTCCACTGCCAATAGTAAGAATCCGTTGAGCAATTTTTGACTCTTGACGAGTGTTGAGTGCTGATACACACCATGGAACTGCAGATTATTGCTTTTGAAATTCCGACGTTGGTGGTACCAACATGAAGTAATATGCAAAGCCTCTCCAAAGTCGGACAACACTATGTGCAGGCTCTCCAAGCGTCAAGTTGGACCCCTGCCAAGGTTCAACAAATCAAATTTCCAAAAAAGACAAACGATACGAATCTCTTAATATTGATCAGTCATCGACATGGGCTCAACTTGGCGCTTTGAGAGCCTGTGATTAATATTATGACCCAGCGTGCCAGCGCTTTCCAAATCCAGACTAGCGGGACATTGCCATAATAACTAGCAAGGATCTCTCTTCCCTGCAGTCAGCAAGAGCAGCGAACAACTCAACTCCATGCTTTTCAAGCATCGCTCACGAGAACCTGCCAGCCACCATTTTCCTATCCAATCATTCCACCACGATCTATAGGGGGGTTTTTTTTTTGGCACTTCAACGCTTCTCACTAGATTTCCTTCCATCCAAAACAAAAAAAAAGTCAAGACAAGAGAGAGACATGAGCTCTAATGAATCAATAAGTCCAGCGGTCCTCAAGATATACAATGCTTCAAAGTCTCGCATGAGAGATTTTCTGTGAAATATATATAGTTATATATATATATTAATTCTACTCATAAACCAAGACCTCTTTCCCCCCCCTTAAGATAACCCAAGCCCAAGCCCAAGCCTTACCTCTACAATCGCATTAAAAAAAACCAAAAAAAAAGGTCGCGATATCAGATACTATTATTAAAAGAGCTTACGTGTCGAAAGGAGGTGTGTTGGGAAAAGAGAAGAAGAAGAAAAGAGTTGTTGAATTTTCCTACTAATACACGCGACAACGACAAACACTTTTTGTTTTTTCACGTCAAGACGAGTAAAGTGTAGTTAGTCTCTCGACGCTCTTGTGCGCTCTTTGAAACCACGCACAGGATAAATGCAACAAAAAGCACCCAAAAACTCCAATTATAAAGCAATTTCACCGCATCCATCAGTCGTGTGTTTGCCATTTTTTGTGTGTCGATTTCATGACACTATGCGTCTGCTTCATTATACTCGTTTTGAACAAAAAAAAAAAAAAGGAAATATGCTTCAACTGGTCCCGAAAAGAATGGAATGGGTGGATGATGGAAAGCTAGGAGAGTAAGCCAATGCAGCCAGTGCACTGGCGTTGAAGAAAGAGAGAGCAATAAATCTAGAAAATGGTGCCAAAGTTCTCATCGACACTGGGAAGCGGCTTTCTTGGGCTGGCAGGCTTGCCATTATCATCAGCAGTCTTCTT
Source organism: Shiraia bambusicola (assembly GCA_028220655.1). NCBI lineage: Eukaryota > Fungi > Ascomycota > Dothideomycetes > Pleosporales > Shiraiaceae > Shiraia > Shiraia bambusicola. The sequence continues at coordinate 372,823 of SSBG01000005.1, read as the reverse complement.
GTGGCGAAAAGTGACTAATCAGTTGTTAGCAAAGCCAAAATCGCCATCAAAGTTCCTTGACTCACATCCAACGAACAAGCCCTTATTCATCTTGTCATGGCGGTCCTCCATGGCCTCAAGAGCTGCCTGCTTCTCGTGTACTTCCTTGTACTTGGCCATATCGGTCTCGCTGCCAAAGTCGTCAAAGTATCCTGCGTCTGTCTCGCTATCAAGTTCCGGCACAAAAGGCGCCTTGTTCTCTCTCAGCCTCGCCCAGTCAACTTCGGCAAAGTAGGTATGACCGTGAATCTCAGATATACCTCGGAACCGGGACGTTTTGGCTGCTACAAGGCGGGTGATGAGATCCCATGTGCGTTTCGAAAGAAAGTACGACGGATCTTCGTAGACAGGCTTGCGCAAGACCTTTTTCCATTGCTTGAGATTTTGCCAAGTCTCATCTACGGTAGCGCCAGCGAAAGGTGGGTAGCCAGCAAGTGCCTCGAAGAGCATGCATCCCAAGCTCCAGTAATCGACTGTGAAGTCGTACTCCTCGCCCTTGAGGACTTCTGGCGCCATGTAATCTGGGCTGCCAACAATACTCTTGGCGTAATTGACATCTCGTTCACGGAGCGAGCGGTAATTTTCACGGCGCTGGGCTGCAGATCGCTCTTCAACAGGGCGCCCAAATGGTGACACAACATCACTGACAGACTCAAGCTTGATGCGCATGGATTCAATCTTGGACGGCGCAAGAATACCAGCGGCCAGACCAAAATCAGTCAACTTCACATGGCCTGTGCTATCAATCAGGAAGTTCTCAGGCTTCAGGTCTCGATGAATGTAGCCCAGCTGATGAAGCGAGTCGACACAGGAGAACATTTCGGCAATGTAGAAACGTGCGTGACGGTTATGAAGGACGCCAGTGTTATTCAGTAGTGTCCGGAAGTCTCCTCCAGGGACGTATTCCTGATACTGTCAGTAGCTCTCACATGAAAAAAAAAAAAAAAAAAAAAAAAAAAACAGACTCTAACGAGTCATTACTCACCATGGCAAGGTATATACTCTTATCGTCTTGAAAAGCATAGAGCAATCGAACCAGCCACTCGCTCTTAGCAGTGGTTAGAATATCACGCTCTGTCAGGACATGGCGGACTTCATCGAGTTTAAACAGGAGCTTTTTGCTCATGACCTTGAGTGCGCACACTTCCTTGGTGTCCTTTTTTTGTGCCAAGAATACCTGGCCATAGCCTCCCTGTCCAACCTGGGTGAGGATCTGAAAGTCGCCCTGCCTCAGGCGCGTACGCCGTTTACGCAAATTGGCACGCTCACGGCCGAGATAGTGGGTTAGAGCATCATTGTACTCGGCATCTGGGGTGGCAGGAGGCGGCGGATTCTGGGCCTTGAACTGCGACAGGCGGTTCTGGCGGATATGCACGTATGTGAGGAGATCGTAGTAGTAGTCAAGGAAGTCTGGTGCGACATGAGCATTTGCTTTCAACTCACATAACCTGGTGATTAGTAGACTTACAAAGCTGTGTGACATTGGCTAGGCGCTTGACTGCAGGCTTCCTGGCCTTTTCAAGATCTTCTGGCGACAAACGCTGGGGGCCATGGTAGTAGCGCGTCGATTGGTCGTCGCGCGGCCGGTATGGCTCCTGTCGCGACTGGGCTGCGTGAGTCAGATAGCTCGACTCCTTGTGCAGGCCTGGGCGGGCGTTGGGTGGTGTATTCTCCTTGTTTGACTTGCGCGCGGGGCTGCCGGGGGTCAGTGTGGTTGCGTCGTGTGCAAAAGGGTCGTCGTTGTCTCCAGCAGCCTGCAGTTTGTTCTTGTTGGGTGAGGTTGGGCTGCCAGGCTTCGACTTTGCGGGCGAGCCAGAGCCGCCCATGGTAGGCAGCAGCTTCATGGCATTTTCAAACACATGGGGGAGGTCAAATGCGCCTGGCGGTTGGTGGTGCTTGCTCGGGCTGCCCTGCGGGGTTTGCTGCGGGCTGGTAAAGGCCTCTTGCAAAGGTGTACCTGGCCGATCCATATCGCTGCCTCGGGTGTGAAGCGGCGGAGGCGGCAGTGGGAGTTGGAAGCCGTCTCTGTTCGCTTCTGTGGCCATGTTGATGTGTTGATGTGTTGATGTACTGACGTGTTGACGTGTTGACGTGTCGACGTGTGGTGTGAATGTCCGGCAGCTGCTGTTGCTGCGAGTAGACCAAGGGAAAGGGCGACACAGCAATTCAAAGGGGACAGCAGGCAGACGGTATTAAATGTGCCTGAGAACTCGGCGCGCTGCTGTTCAATGTAATCGTGTTGGCGATGCTGATGCTGTCCAGTGTCGACGTTGGCCCGCTTGTCAACAACATGTTGATGCTTTGGCGGGGTGGCTCATTTTGTCCCAGCAACCAATCATTCCACACTACGGAGTACTACCACGCCCCTCTTCAGCCGCACGCGTCGATTGTCCTCGCAAGGAATAGAGTACATATTAATTGGCAGCATCGTTACTTATATATATGCCTAGCCGTAAATGCATCTGTCATGTGGCTTCTTTGCATAACTATATATATATAGTTAGTTATAACTAGTTAACTATAACTAGTTATATAAAATCTTCTCATCTCATCTACTGCAAACGAACATGGTCAATGGTCATACTATCAAGTACCTTGACTATCAAAGCACAATTGGCCCATTGCCTTGGGAGCCCACAACTACAAAGTCATGGACCACATCTTATTATTGTCATTCTTACTAATGCTACGTATATACCCTGATGAATTCCATCTCTGGACCTCACAACACCGTTGATACCTATTATGCAGACCACTCCCCCCCCCCCCCCCCTCCCAAAAAAACATGGAGAAGAAAAAAAGAAAAAGAAAAAGAAAGCCCTGGACCCCTTCAAAATAAAACACCCTCCCGCAGACCGATGCTCCCATCCTAACGCTAGTCATGCCGCAGATACGCCGTCGAACCTTGATAAGCCCGGATGCAAAACAATGATATCATTGCCTAGAACATTGCCCCGCTCTGCTGCCCGGTTCCAGAAGCAGATGAGGCAAACAGGGGAGACATGGCACAAATGGCCAATAAGTCGTAGAGTCGTGTACCATAATTCATGCTCAGTCTACCCACTCCAGTCTCCTCCTAACACACTCGGTTTCGTACCCTCCTTTACACGTGAGCAAAATCTCCGCGGAATTCGCTGGCGAGCAGTTCTTGTAGAGCAGGTCCTCCTCGTGAGAGGGCGTTCAACAGTGATGGCGGGAACCGTGATGGCTCTATCAGCTGCTTGCGGCACATGGGGCAAGTGACCTTATTCTTGTGAGTCCTGCAAGTGTCAAACTGCCACCAGGTTAGCAACATGATAGTTATGGGCTGCAACTGGCCTTGCTGAACATACCCATTGGAAAATGCAAAATTCTCCAAAAAAATGTCCACACGGCAGTTCAATCGCAATCTCCTCCTCTTCCGAAGACGTCACAGCTGTACCCGCGTAGTCCTTTTGGCAGATGTCGCAAGTTGGCGATGCGTCAGGCAACAAATCAGCGAGTAAGCGTCGTGGCAATTTGTCCTTGAGGTCCTGCACCTGTCGCGGAGTTGCAACGTTGGGGTCGTAATGCTGGGTGGTGCTGAAGAACCTGGGCCTAGACTCTCTGGGCCTGTGTCGTGCGCGATTCGAGGGTGGAATACGAGCAGCAGCCTCTTCAGCATCCGACGAGGTACTGGAAAGGGGAAGATCATGAGAGAACCTGTCGTAGCTTCGGCGGGCTGCCGATGTTCGGGGAGAGACGCTACGATCCGAGCGACGATTTTGGGCAGCAAGAAGAATGGCCGCACGGCGTTCGGTGTGGTCCAGAGATCGAGCGACATACTGAGGACCATCCTGCTGCGATTGTCTCCTCCCATGAAAGTGCATCGTACGAGGTCGGTCTGCAGATCCCCTAGTTGGTCCCGACATGTGGTCCTGTCCGCCATAATGCGTGGCTGGTGGCTGTGAATGATTTGCTGCATAGTTTGGTCGTCGAGCAATACCACCGGCATGTATTGGGGAGAGGGGCATATCGTATCCTGTCGGTTGTAGTGGGAAATCGCGCATGGGAGGATAATCAGGCGGCGAGTACTGGTCACTCAGTTCAGAAAATCCTATAGCGTCCGTTCGTGCACCGCTATAGCCTTGACGGAAAGCTGCTGGTAGTCTTGGGTGAGGAGGATAGTATCCAGTGGTCATGTGGGATTGAGGGGGAGGGCAAAACCATGTGTTTTGGAGACCAGTGTCAAGTGGAAAAGGCGATAGTCTTTGCGTATGGGCGCCAAAGGCTGGAGGTTGCACATCCGGATACGGAGACATTTGTGAATTGCCTGGGTGAGGATATGGTGTGGTGTAGGACAGAGCATGGGCAAAAGCAGTAGGCATATGTGCATTCTGGAGCGGGGCAGACAAGTCGGAACCCTGATTTACTGAACTAGTTGGCAGTCCCCATGTTGGGCCATATTGTGACTCTGCCATTACTTGCCTTTGGTGTAGCACGGATGTGAGGCCTGGTGGTAGTAGCAGTCGTAGTGGTAGTAGTAGCGGTGGTGGTGGTGGTGGTGGTGGCGGTGGGGAGTGATGTGGCCAGCAGAGACAAAGAACAGTGGATGGGGGTCGAGCAGTTCAACTATATATAGTTATTGCGCCCGAACACTTTTTGTAGGCTACCGAGGAGCCTTGGGCGAGTGAATGTTGGGAGTCGACCCTTTGACCTTTTGTTTTTTTTTTGTTTTTTTTTTCTTGCTGCCAGGCAGGCTGGTTGAGGAACAGGCAAAGCAGAGTCTTATCTGTAGCCTTGGAGGGGAGGCGGTGGAGCGTTTGATCTCACAGACGCAGCACAAGCCCGAGGACGCTCAAGTGCAGCTGCAGGCTGAAGCTTGGTTAGTAGAAGGTGTGTAACAGACAGAGTCGTTTGTTGGAGAGAAGGGTTGGGAAGGTTTGGAGAGACGGGCTGTGGCCTCGTAGAAGAGGGGTTATTTCTCGGACAATTGATATTAGTCGCTGTGACGCGCGTGGATGGCCATCCCGTGCAGGAATCGGTGACGGAGGATGGCTCAAACGAGTGGCTCGGATGGAGCAAGTGGATTGATGAGCAGCTGACATGGTTGCGAGCCACTGCGCTCTATTATTACTAGTCAGAGCAGAAGTGACTGCAAGGGCAATGACTACCCGATTCGACCATGGCATGGCACTGAAGGCAGCAGCCTCAGTGAATTACCTATCACCACGCGTCGATACCTCGAACCTCGAGGACAATGGCACGCTGTCTGCTCCGCCGCCGCACACAGCTGGTGGTCTCTGGTGGTCTCTGGTGCGTCTGGTGCGTCTGGTGCGTCTGGTGCGTCTGGTGCGTCTGGTGCGTCCAGGAACTAATTAATACTGAGGTAGTAATACTCGGTCGTCAGCAATGTCACTTGGCTGTCCGGCTGAAGCGGCCACGGGACAGTTACGACGCGAGTTTCACCAAATAGGCGGGCAAGCCTACCGAGTGCATGGCGAGCACCATGAGTTATCTACCAGTGCATGTTATGATCAATTATAACATGCATCGAGCTCGTCTGAAGCATTCATGCCGCACAGGCAGTCGACATTCACACACACACACACACACACACACATCTGGGTAATTACCTTGCCTTGTCCCTTCACTCACCGATTGCCGCACACATGCTTGCTCTGGCCATGCCATGGCTAGCCCATCGTCGTGCACAAATGGCTGCAGCACTGTAAATGGACGACGGCAGTAGTGGACCTCTATTTTTTTTTTGAGCAACGCCGCGTCCACACAGATGAAAGACACCAACGCCCAGCTGTTGCATGCAGACGGGACCGGTCTGGATGCGCGTTTCGGGAAGCTACATGGATGGATGAATGGGAGACACAGATCCAGACGTCGGGCCGAACAAGGGCAGCAGGAGAAGTGGAAAAACTAATACCAGAGACTGACGACGGCGGGGAATTGGGTCCGTGGTGTTACAACTGCTGGGCCTGCGAGCAAGTCGACAGAATCTCGAGGAGAAAGGAGAGGCTGAGAGAGCTGGCGAATGGTTGTGACTCTGGGGGGGGGGCGACAAAGCCCCGGAGATGGCCCAGCAAAAGCCCGGATCCGACTTCTTCCGCACGCGAAACATTTTGTTGCAAAGCCTCACTGACCAGGAAAAAAAAAAAAACCCCCCCAAAAAAAAATTCAACATCCTCCAGATTATATTATATACAACTGCCACACACAGCAGTAACTAGTCCCGCCATGTTCCGCGCTGCTCGAACAAGCCCCAGGCGTGCCGAGGCCGGAGCAGTACTAATACGGCTCCCACCACATGCGAACATGTGCCCCTCAGTACTATCAACAGTCAGCTGCGCCTGCAAGACAGTGGCAGCACGCTCTCTCTGCATTACTCGCCGCAAGCCCCCATTGCCTGTGCCATTCCAGCCTCAAGGCCTCTTCCACGCCCGCCACTTCACCGTCTCCTCCAGAATGGCCAGCACTCGCACCGAAAGCGATGCCTTTGGCGACATCCAGGTGCCCGCCGACAAGTACTGGGGTGCTCAGACTGAGCGCTCTCTTGAGAACTTCAAGATCAACCAGCCCCAGGACCGCATGCCTCCTCCCATTGTGCGTGCTTTCGGTATCCTCAAGGGCGCAGCTGCAAAGGTCAACGTCAGATTTGGCCTGGGTACGAGACAGCGTGTCGCCCGCCTACATGGCCCTAGCTAACACCCATATAGACCCCAAGCTGGGCGAAGCCATCCAGCAGGCCGCCGAGGAAGTAGCCTCTCTTAAGCTCATCCATCACTTCCCCCTGGTCGTGTGGCAGACTGGCTCTGGCACCCAGTCCAACATGAACGCCAACGAGGTCATTTCCAACCGCGCGATTGAGATTTTGGGCGGCACAATGGGCACCAAGAAGCCAGTCCACCCCAACGACCATGTCAACATGTCGGCATCCTCCAACGATACCTTCCCCACCGTCATGCACATTGCTGCCGTCCTCGACTTCGAGGAGTCGCTCCTCCCCGCGCTCAAGAGCCTGCGCAACGCGTTGAAAAAGAAGAGCGACCAGTGGGAGAACCTCATCAAGATTGGCAGGACGCATTTGCAGGATGCTACACCCTTGACTCTTGGCCAAGAGTTCTCGGGCTACGTACAACAGCTCGACTTTGGTATTGAGCGGATACAATCGTGTCTGCCCCGCCTCAAGATGCTTGCACAGGGTGGAACCGCCGTAGGAACTGGTATCAACACTTTCAAGGGTTTCGCAGAGGACATTGCAGCTCAAGTCAGCAAGATGACTGGCCACGAATTCATCACCGCGCCCAACAAGTTCGAGGCCCTTGCTGCCCACGATGCCATTGTCGAAGCCCACGGCCAACTAAACACCCTCGCTACGTCTCTGTTCAAGATTGCTCAGGATATTCGTTTCCTTGGTTCAGGCCCACGATGCGGCCTCGGCGAGCTTAAGCTGCCCGAGAACGAGCCAGGCTCCTCCATCATGCCTGGAAAGGTCAACCCCACTCAGTGCGAGTCTCTGACCATGGTCTGTGTCCAGGTGTTTGGCAACCAGGCTGCTACTACTTTTGCCGGATCCCAGGGTAATTTTGAGCTCAATGTATTTAAACCTGTCATGATCCGCAATCTTCTCCACAGCTCGCGCCTTCTTGCGGATGCCATGACCAGTTTCGAGAAGAACCTTGTCGCTGGGCTGGACGCAGACGAGAAGCGCATCAGCTCGATATTAACAGAAAGGTGAGTCGTGCTCAGTCAGTCAGTTTCAAGTCAGGCCCTTGCTAACCAAATGTAGTCTGATGCTTGTGACCTGCCTCAACCCTGTCATTGGATATGACGCCGCCAGCAAAACCGCCAAGCATGCGCATAAGAACGGTACAACCCTGAAGGCTGCTGCTTTGGAACTCAATGTGATTAGTGAAGAGGACTTTGACCAACACGTACGACCTGAGCTCATGATTGCGCCCAAGGAGCACAAGCCCAAGCAATAAACGAATTGTGTAGAATCTATGTACATATATATACTGATGGAGCGAGACAAAAAAAGCATTGAATGGAATTAGACGTTTCGTGATAACACAAATTGGTGTAGTTAGGTGATAAATATTAATAGTGCATTTGCATTGTGCTCGAGTGACTGGGCGCATCACCACGTGATCGTCCAAACACGCAATCGCGCAGTCACATGACGACGCTAGTTATGTAAGGGGGGGGTCGCGCTAACTCATGAGTGGACGGCCTTTGGCACCACCCTTCATCAACGCAATACTCTCACCGTCTCGACTAATCGTAACGATGCCTGGGTTGCTTCAGAGCCAGCGAAAGCGGTCGTCCGCTGTTATAAGTGATGACGACGATGACGGAGCACAATCCGACCAAGCCTCCACTGTATCAGTGGGCAGCAAACGCGCCCGTCGCACTCGCGACGCGTTCGAGAGCCCTTCACCCACGAGCCGGCATGCCAACCAGCCGCGAACGCACACGCAAAACAGCCAGTCGAATAGTGCCTATGCCGAAGAAAAATTCCCGCCGGGTTCTTTGGTAAGAGTGAAACTCAAGAATTTTGTTACCTATACCGCTGCCGAGTTCCACTTGGGGCCCAGTCTCAACATGATTATTGGCCCAAATGGAACGGGAAAAAGCACACTGGTGTGTGCTATATGTCTGGGCCTGGGCTGGGCTAGTGAGCACTTGGGCAGGGCGAAAGAAATTGGCCTTTTCGTGAAGAATGGCAGCGCTGAAGCTGAAATCGAGATCGAACTGGCGGCTGGCCTGGACATGGACGGCAACCCAGTCGTGCGTCGAATAATACGCAAGGAAGACAACAAGTCCATTTTTTGGATCAACGGAAGGCACGCTACAAAGAATGCTGTATTAGCATTGTGCAAGCAGTTTTCCATTCAGATCGACAACCTCTGTCAGTTTCTACCACAGGATCGAGTTGTAGAGTTTGCCAAGATGACAGATGTTGACCGTCTGAGGGAAACACAACGGGCAGCAGCCCCACCTCACATGGTGGAATGGCATGATCAACTAAAAGGACTTCGATCAGACGAGAAGATTTTGGAAATGAAACAGCAAAATGAACGCAGACACCTCGCGTCTTTGGAGAGTGCACAAGCCGCAGCTCAGGATGATGTAAACAAATTCGAAGAACGCGAGGGCCTGCTAAAGAAGTCAAAATGTTTAGAAAAGGTCAAACCCATCATAGAACTAAGCCTACGCAAAGCCGACCTAGCGAAGGCAAAACAAGATCTCCAAGCTGCAAGACGAGAACTAGATGAGATCAATGCCGGCGTAGAGCCGGTGAGACGGGCCCAAGGTGAAGTGGAGACATACCGAAACCAAATCAATCAGGTCGTCGAACTCCGGAAAAATCGTGTCGACATGATCAAGTCGCAAGCAGATAAACTCTACAAAAAGATTGAAACCGAGAAACAAGCTGTGGTAGGGTTTGCTGCTGAAATTAGCGGCGAAGCCAATTCCAAGAAAGAACGTGAACGAGATATCGCACGCACAAAAGCCGACATTCAAAAGTTGGAGCATCAGCTCCAAGGCCAACGTGTTGAGTATGACCCTACATCCTACGATCAACGCAAGGCGGAGCTACGAACTCAAGCATCTGCCGCTCAACAACAACTCACCGATAGGAAAGCCCATCATGACACACTCCTCCAAAGGGCTCGCGATTTAGATCAAGAAAGCAAAAGAGCCCAGCAACAGCGTCAGCAGCTCAACACGCAAAGTGGCAAACAAGCAAGTGTGTTGGCACAACAGTTTCCAGACACTGCAAAAGCCTGGGATTGGTTTCTGAAAAACAGAAATACCCTCTCTCTTAAAGGTGAGGTCTGTGGCCCTCCGATTCTAGAGTGCTCTGTAAAAGATCAGCAATATGCACAGGCCGTGGAGAGCATGCTCAGAGAGGGTGATCGCCTTGCTATCACTTTTACCAATGCGGAAGACCAGAGGAAGCTGTCAGACATATTCCTAGGCAAGGGAAGTGGCCAGCTCGGACTAGAGAAGATCTTTCTTCGATTCTCGCCGAAGACCTTATCTGAATATCAGCCGCCCATTCCACGAACGGGCTTGCCTAGTCTAGGATTTGAAGGTTACGTCTTAGACTATATTCAAGGCCCAGATCAGGTTTTAGCAATGCTTTGTGACAACGCTAGACTACACCGGATAGGATATGCCTCGAGGCCCATCTCGGGTGAACAGTATACTGCAGTCTCGAACAGTCCCATTCAAAAGTGGGTTAGTGGTAAGGATATCTATCAAATCACAACACGAAGAGAGTACGGTGCATCTTCGACAGCTGTCACGCAATTCAGCAAAGCGATGTACTTTGTTGATCAGCCTGCCAACACCGATGAGATTCGACAATTAGATGACGCTATTAAACGCATTGGAAGAGATGTTTTAGAGCTCAAAGAAGAGGGCGCCGGCTGCCGCCAAGAAATTAAAGACTTGGAACAGCAGATCTCAGACTTTCACCAGGCTAGAGTAAGTTTTTTTTTTTTTTCCCTTACCAACGTAGTTCACAACTAAACAGTGTGACAGCAAGAGATACAAACTGAACAAGACGCCCTGAGAAAAGCAATTGCAGAATGGGCAGCGCTCCCTGACAAGATCCGTAAGTTGCACTCGATTGGTCTCACTACATCATTCTAAGTTTGTCGCAGAAC
>SSBG01000005.1:322630-362122 GCA_028220655.1 Shiraia bambusicola | reverse complement strand
AAGGCGGAGCTACGAACTCAAGCATCTGCCGCTCAACAACAACTCACCGATAGGAAAGCCCATCATGACACACTCCTCCAAAGGGCTCGCGATTTAGATCAAGAAAGCAAAAGAGCCCAGCAACAGCGTCAGCAGCTCAACACGCAAAGTGGCAAACAAGCAAGTGTGTTGGCACAACAGTTTCCAGACACTGCAAAAGCCTGGGATTGGTTTCTGAAAAACAGAAATACCCTCTCTCTTAAAGGTGAGGTCTGTGGCCCTCCGATTCTAGAGTGCTCTGTAAAAGATCAGCAATATGCACAGGCCGTGGAGAGCATGCTCAGAGAGGGTGATCGCCTTGCTATCACTTTTACCAATGCGGAAGACCAGAGGAAGCTGTCAGACATATTCCTAGGCAAGGGAAGTGGCCAGCTCGGACTAGAGAAGATCTTTCTTCGATTCTCGCCGAAGACCTTATCTGAATATCAGCCGCCCATTCCACGAACGGGCTTGCCTAGTCTAGGATTTGAAGGTTACGTCTTAGACTATATTCAAGGCCCAGATCAGGTTTTAGCAATGCTTTGTGACAACGCTAGACTACACCGGATAGGATATGCCTCGAGGCCCATCTCGGGTGAACAGTATACTGCAGTCTCGAACAGTCCCATTCAAAAGTGGGTTAGTGGTAAGGATATCTATCAAATCACAACACGAAGAGAGTACGGTGCATCTTCGACAGCTGTCACGCAATTCAGCAAAGCGATGTACTTTGTTGATCAGCCTGCCAACACCGATGAGATTCGACAATTAGATGACGCTATTAAACGCATTGGAAGAGATGTTTTAGAGCTCAAAGAAGAGGGCGCCGGCTGCCGCCAAGAAATTAAAGACTTGGAACAGCAGATCTCAGACTTTCACCAGGCTAGAGTAAGTTTTTTTTTTTTTTCCCTTACCAACGTAGTTCACAACTAAACAGTGTGACAGCAAGAGATACAAACTGAACAAGACGCCCTGAGAAAAGCAATTGCAGAATGGGCAGCGCTCCCTGACAAGATCCGTAAGTTGCACTCGATTGGTCTCACTACATCATTCTAAGTTTGTCGCAGAACGGAAACAAGAAAAGCTCAACCAGCTACTTCAGGAAAATGCGACCACTAGTGACCGTATTCGAGCGATCAAAGCGAGCTCCCGGAAGGCATCTATACGAATCGCAACAACGACACTTGATTACACGGTACGTCTTATCAGTCCCATAGTCCATCAGATCTTTCCTAATTTTGTATAGAAATGTGTGACTCAATTGCGTATGTTCCACGAGTTCCTTCTAGAGGCAGAAATACGTTTGATCGAAGCCCAATCCGAGTCTAATGCGTTGCAAAACGAGAACCGCGAGATTTTGGAAAAGCAGCAACGAAAGCAGGTCGAAATTGGCCATTTACATCAGCAGAATGAGACTCTCCGGAATGAATACAGACGAATGCTGAGAGTAACACAAAATGATCTCGACAGTCTAACACCCGAGGAAAAGGAAACAGTCCAAGAATATCGGCGTCTACCAAACCTTGAAGCACTTGAACAAGAAATCGCAGCGGTCACGGCTCGGCTCGAGATGATGGCCCCGGGGAATTCCGGAGTCCTCAAAGCGTATCAGAAACGGGCAGAAGATATTGCGAAAACGCGAGAGAAGCTTGAGGAGCACATGACGAGCCTCGAAAGCACCAGAGCGGAGATAATTGAGATTCGGGAGCAATGGGAGCCCCAACTAGATGCCCTCATGGCCAAGATCAGTGATGCTTTCGCTCATAATTTCCAACAGATTGGATGTGCTGGTGAAGTTAGAGTGTACAAGGACGAAGAAGATTTTGACAATTGGTCCATACAAATTTCTGTCAGGTTTCGGTAAGTAATGCTCCATCAGCCTTGCTTAGAACGCTCTAACAGATATACCAGTGAAGGTGAGACTCTTTCAGTCCTCAATTCCCACCGTCAGTCTGGTGGCGAACGTGCAGTTTCGACAATTTTCTACCTCATGGCATTGCAAGATCTGGCGCAATCACCCTTTCGTGTTGTCGATGAGATCAACCAAGGTATGGACCCGCGCAACGAACGTATGGTGCACGAACGCATGGTCGACATCGCATGTCAAGAGCGGACAAGTCAATACTTCCTGATTACGCCGAAACTCCTCACTGGACTGAAGTTCCATCCAAAGATGAAGGTTCACGTTATCAATTCCGGCGAACATGTTCCCGACGCGAAAGAAGCAAAGACGTGGGATCTACGCAGCATGGCGAAGATAGCATTAAGACAGCGGAAGGGTGTTGAGGTATAATCATGGCAGGTTGGAGAAGTCGATATCCCGTGAGGGTTGGTCAATTCTCCTTTGCATCTTTATTGGCCAATGAGGGGACGCGAGACTTGACGACATTACCTTTTTCTTCGTGCTCAATTGTACATTTTGATACCCGGTCAGCTCTTTCTTGGTTGAAGAGCTTCAAGTTTGTAACGATATCGCAATATTTCTTGCTATAAAAGGATTTCAAGCGATCGTCTCTGCTCGGATTTTGATCCACGAGATACTAGCACTCTACAACGTTGATGTTGTGAATGTGACCTCAGACGCTGAAATCATCGTGAATTATCAATATCAGCCAGGTCAGACCAGAAGATAATCACTCCTAAGCGAGATGGTACGAGTGCCGCTCTGAAACTCTACAGTTCGATCGGTTACTGTGTGTGATGTCGGAAATGATTCGCACCGTTTTGCTGTGAATGGTGACACGACATCTGCCGTGTGCGTGATTGCGACTCCACTATGTTTCACGTCGTAGACCTTATTGCATATCAATAATCTGCATGATTATGAACTGTTAATCGATTACGGAAGATGTTCAAAATGCAACGATTTCTATATTCGCAATATCGTATAGTTGTGAAGTTGTATCGTGACTACTCTGGCGCCAGCTCATCTCCTCGCGACATTTTGAATGTGCTACAATGGCGCAAGGACGACATGGCGCCTTGGAGACAAAGTGCCACTGCACATGCACTACACATGCATAACAACACTTTTGTAGATTGCCTGCGTACAGACCCCACACTAAAGATGGAGCCGGCTTCTTGCTTCGCATGCCAGCTCATTGTCTCATTGCAGTACGCTCGTCCCTCGTAAAGTCAATTCGCGCCCTTTTATTTAACATTAAAAATGACTCTTAATATTATGCTTTTGTTTCTCTTCACTGTGGCTTTGGCAAACAACATCTGGGCTGTATATGGAGTTGGCCTCGCACGTCGCGATATATCCCACTCAAGCTGTTATGTAAGTGTCTCCAAAATCTACTCATAATGCCATCTTTTCTTTTCTTTTTTTTAAAAAAAAAAACAATCAAATGAAATATAAAAATATCCCTCTAAAAAAACGAACAGACCTGTACCCCCCACCAAACCACCATCACAACTTCGACATCAAGTTACATTCCCAGAATCCAGTGGCTATCACAACCCTCTCTCATGACCGCAAGCAACACAACACTCACACAAGCATCCGACGTAGTAATCGCAGTCGATACACGCTCTTCCCCCACACCATCACCCCTCACTTCACACAGCACTACAAACCCTCCACAAACCATCATGACTTCCACCACCATCACCACCACCACCTCAGCACCACCCGACGCCCCGAGTCTGAGTGCCGGAGGCGCAGTAGGAATCGGCGTCGGTCTAGCAGCCCTCATGCTAATCTTTGCATTTATCATCCTGGGCGTTCCCTCCTTTCACCGCTGGCGCAGAACGCGTGCGCGCCAGCATGAAGTAGAGTCTGGCGTCGATGTAAATGGAAGCATGGGGTCCCCTAGCGTACCTAAAGTTAAAGAGAATATGGTGCTGGAAAGTCGAGTGGAGATTGTGATTGAAGATGAGGTTGATACTGTGGATGTGTTGGATGCTTGGAATGGGTGGGATGCTACGGGTGAGCATGAGGAAAAGGGCTGGGATGAAAGGAAGGGAGTGAGTTTGTCGCGTAGGGAGATGTGAGGGAGGTGGGGGCGGGTTGGTTGGAGGGTGTGTGTGTGTGTGAGTTGTTTGTTGTGAGGATGGTGTTGGCGCATGTGGCGCTGTGGCGGGATGTAATTATGCCTCTGTAATGCATCATTTGTTTTCTAATCTGGAAATATCTGGTGGCTGGGTGAAGGTAGTGACTTCTTTTAGATGAGATTGTTGGTAGGAAGGTGACTTTATCGAATTCACTCGTCGTGCACAGTACCTACTCATTAAGAAGTAAAAATTATAGTCGACTGAAGTAGGAAGTTGTGAATTTGGTGGATAGTGAGACACGAGTTGAAGGGCTATGATGTAGGCCAAGGTGTACCGTAGGTTTAAAATTAACTCGTAGTAATCAACCCTATTTCTTTATCATTTCCATGACTGTCGTTGGATGCAGGCATTTCGCGTAGCTTAAGCAATGACACGACTTCGCTTGAAGAGATGGACTAGGGACTTACAGCACGCCATGTGCCAGGACTACCACAAGGTCAGTCTATGCAGTGGTAATAAGTCTCGACTTGGGCTTTGAGCGTGGCCAAGTCCCACTATCATTTTTTCTTTCATCCCTCCTTCCCTAAATGCACTAGTGTCTTGGCTCCGAACCAATCAGATTTCCTTTATTCTTTCTAGATCAACGTGCCAAGCTTCGGACAAATTGCATCTCAAGTATTATCTTGAGTTAGTTCTTGTGTACCTAGTACCTACGCGTATTTCCCGTGCTTGCAGCACAAATTTTAAAACGTCTAGGGAAGACTACCTGCCCAATTGAGTTCGATCTGAGCATGCATATCCATAAACTTTCGGCGTTGCGACACGATTGGTAGGTGGGAGGCTACGCATTACGACTCCAGAAGACATAAAAGGTAGGCATGCTTCGTGTACGAACGAGTGCAACTTGACACTTCAGCACGAGTTCCACCACAATGAAGTCCTTCATCACTTCAGCATTGCTCGCCTCCACCGCCTTGGGCACCGCTGTCCCCAGGGCTGGCCAGAAGGTCGATTACGATGGCTTTAAAGCGCTTCGCATCACTCTTCCCGATGGTGCAGAGGGTGTACAGTCCCAAATTGAGGATTTGGTCGCTCATGTTCTCAACCCTGGGAAGCCAGAGCTTGATGTCGTGGTTGCACCCCAAGATGTTGATGCTGTCAAGGCCTTGGCCGCTAGCAGCAAAGTTATCAACGAAGACGTTGGTGCCAGCCTGAAAGAGGAGGGCGAGATGAAGGCTTATGCTGGTAAATCTCTTCAAGACCAAAACTGGAGTAATGGCTGACCTCCCACAGTCCCATCTGAATCCTGGTTTACTTCGTACCACTCCTATGCAGACCATATGCAGTTCTTGAGTGATCTTCAGGCCGGATATACGAGCAATTCTGCTATTTACACTCTGGGCAACTCAGTCCAGGGTCGTGCCCTCACTGGTATTCAAATCTGGGGTGCTGGAGGACGAGGCTCCAGGCCTGCAGTCATCATTCATGGCACTGTCCATGCTCGCGAGTGGATCACCAGTACGCCCAACTTGCCTAAAGTTTTTACTGAACACACAAACTGATCATCCCACTCTAGCCATGACTACAGAATACTTCGCCTATCAGCTTCTTACCAAATATGCTTCAGACGCAAACATCCGAGCTCTAGTCGACAAATTTGATTTTTACATCACACCCATTGCCAACCCAGACGGCTTCGTCTACTCCCAAACCTCGGACCGTCTCTGGCGCAAGAACCGCCAAACTGTCCGCGGCAATTTCTGCGTTGGCCGTGACATCAACCGCAACTGGCCGTACAAATGGGAAGTAGCTGGCGGAGCTTCCACCAACCCTTGCTCCGAGACATACAAGGGCCAAGCCGCGGGTGATTCTCCAGAGAACCGCGCCCTCTCCACCCAAGTCGACCAGCTCCGTGACTCGCGTGGCATCAGTTTGTACCTGGATGTCCACAGCTACGGACAGTAAGTGTGATTGATATACACACATCTTTATGATCAAAATCTCCAGCAAAAACTTACATACATGTCCTAGGTACATTCTCTGGCCCTATGGTTATGACTGCAATCTTCGCCCCGAAAACGATGCACAACACCAGTCGATTGCACAGCGTGCTCAATCTGCTATCCGCGCAGTTTATAATACTGCTTATACGATTGGTCCTTCGTGTTCGACTCTGTATGCTACTACTGGCTCATCTACTGACTATACTGACGTGACTGGTAATGCTACATATTCTTATACATATGAGCTTCGAGACCAGGGTGATAATGGTTTCATTCTGCCTGCCGATCAGATCCAGCCTACTGCTGTAGAAACGTGGGCTGGCGTTGTATCCATGTTGAAGGATGCTTAGATTATAAAGTTTGGAAATAGCAGTGATTGAAAATCGATTATTATCACGATATGAATAACTATATCATCATGTAGCACACATGACATTATTTGAACTTCTTTTTTTTTTTCCCTTTTTTTTTTCAAATTCAGAAAATCGCAAGAATTTCACGTCCTGGATGAAAATTTCAGCACTCTTTACAAAGCCTAGTACTCAAACGCCTGAACAGCACTTCTACTCTCGTCAATCGGCGTCTCAAAAGGCGTCTCAGCTTGCGGCGTAATCCTAGCCAAATGCCTCCTCGCGCCATCGTCCCAGTCCAACAGCGCAGAGTGAGCAGTCACACGATTATCCCAGACGACAACCGTGCCCGGCGCCCACTTGACGCGGGCCTGAAAGTCCTGGCCTTTGGCAATGTGGTCGTACAGGAAGTTGAGCAGGTATTCGCTTTCCTCCTTTTTGAAGCCTACGATTCGGCGGCTGAATTGCGGGTTGATGAAGAGGGCTTTTTCGCCTGTGGCGGGGTGTGTGCGGACTAGAGGGTGTATGGACGAGACTGGTTCTCTGCGGACTACGCCGCCGCGGTTTCTGCTGTTGTCCGCTTGTTCAATGGCTGAGTGGGGCGTTAGTCAATCATACGAGTACCTCAGCGGAAGGGTGGGAGATGGGCACGTACCGGAATGGACGACTTTGAGACCTTGGAGACGTTTTCGAAATTCAGGGGAGAGGCGTTGGTATGCTATGGCTTGGTTGGCGAAGAGGGTGTCTCCTCCACCGTCTTTGGGGTTGTCGAGTACGTATAAGAAGGTTGTTCCTGGGGGTTGCTTCTCGTAGGTTACGTCGGAGTGCCAGGTGATGGAGTTGATTCGTTCTTCAAAGAAGTCGCGGGCAGTGGTATCGTCCATGCCGCGATACACGAGATGGACTTCAGGATAGCCTTGAGGCGCACCGGATGTGGGGTGGATGTGGTGACGGCCAAAGTAGCCACCGAAATCGAGAGCTTCTTGGATAGGAAGGCTTGCAAAGTCTTGGTCTCGGAACGCTACTACCTTCCTTTGAGCGACGAAAAGGGCGAGTTCGTCTTTTCCGGCATTGGTAAGCTTGCTTAATTGTACGCCGTGAACCTCGGCGCCAATATTGGCAGTCAAATTGGTGACTTTTGCTTCTTTCAGAAGATTGGGAAAGGTTGGGTCAGCATCCTTGCCGTGTTCAGTGTGTTGAAATGGTTCTAGCGGAGGATATCTGGGCAAAGTTAGCATTTTTATTTCTTTGTTGCGAAGAACTTATCACATACTTCTTCTCAAAGTCCCACACTGGGAGGTAATGTGGGTAACTTGCGGGCGCATGTTTCTCAGTCCCTCGCAGTTCGAGTTCTCGCGAGAAAGCTTTTGGGCCAGCAAAGCCAGGCTCTTTGTACTGTCCAACACCGAATATACATGCCTCTGGCTGTTGCTGAGCTACTTCCTCTACAAGTGCAGGAGCCATATTGGACGTTGGGTGAACAACTATTGAAAGTTTAGCAAGGTCGATCAATGAACCCACACGATGCACCACGCACTTTTATATATTCATACGGGCGCTCTTGTCCGAACGTTGGCAATAAAAGCAGGGAGACTTTACATTGATTATAAGTAATGAGCCCCGCTTCCTGTAACTACGTAGTGGCGAGATCATACACCATTGTATGGCATCATGAGGTACTGCTCCTCAATACACACCGTTCGTGGCCCATCCCGCAGAATACCCGGATCAATCAGAATTGCTTTCGATGGCATCAAACATGTTGGTTATTGCTCGATGCTGTCTTATCGCAACTAGCGCTACAAATGGAGTATGGCTGCATCGTAGCCACGAGGATTAGTACCACCCCTTACAACCCGAGCCGTTTCCTCGCTACCTTCTCCGTTCACTTTGAGATTTGGGCAAGAATTGGTGCCATTGAGGTTCTAGCCATGTTCCATTGAGAAAGTGAAAGGACTATGAGAATGAATGGTGTGGGGTACGCTCTCTTCATCCAATCACGCAATTCGGCATCAAAGCACGAAATGGCCAATCGACATCAGCCATACCCTGGACATCCTGCGAAACAACACGACATCCAATCCACAGTTTGCGTGCTTTCTAGATGGGTGTTATTGTGTTGCCGGTAATGACGCCACAGCTTGCATAGTATGTCACTGAACACTGTGACAGCTGTAACAACGGAGCGCCCGAGATACCTTGTTACTTATCTTATCGAACCATTTATTGACCAGGTGCAGTATCCTTCTCGGGGGAATCCAAGGTCAACACATCTAGCGGGCTTGAACGTGGGGCCAGCAGGAAATATACTCCCGGCAGTCAGTGTTAGCGCGATTTACGGCACTTATAACTTTTTCTTATAACTAAGGCAATATCTTTTCCAGACCCAAGACATTCCCAAGGTGCTAGAGAACCGCTTCTAAGGAATTGGCACATCATGGCAGACAAATCTGGTTCTGTCCCCGGCAAAAATGATGACGTAATAACCAGTGTCACTTCGAGCGACATTGCTGTCGACAAGCCTGGCTTCAAGAAAGATGGATATGTCGAAACTTTTGCTACCTCTGGCCTCCGAGAGGATCGCTATAGGCCCGTCAATTCGTATGAAGGTCTGCATCGTTATGATCCAGAGTTCGAGTGGGCGCCAGAGGAAGAGAAAAGAGTGGTCAGAAAGGCACGTACTGTGGCATCCTCCATCGATTGGCTTTAATTAACATCTCCCAGATTGACAAAAGAATCTGTACTTGGGTCTGTCTGATGTTCTTTGCGTTACAACTTGATCGCGGGAACATTTCTCAAGTGAGCTTTCTAGCCCAGCTGCGTCTTTCCCATGTAAATAGCTAACCATTGTCGCAGGCTCTCAGTGACAATTTTCTACACGATCTCCATATGAATACTAATGACTATAATTACGGTCAAACTATATTTTACGTGTGTTTCTTGGCCGCTGAGCTGCCGTCGCAACTTATCAGCAAGAAACTTGGACCAGACAACTGGATTCCGGTCCAGATGGTCTCTTGGAGTCTTGTAGCCAGTTTTCAAGCTTTTCTTAGCGGCCGAAACTCCTTTTTCGCGTGCCGAGCTCTTCTTGGACTCATTGAAGGAGGGTTTATTCCGGACAACATTCTCTATCTCAGCTATTTCTACACAGGCTGGGAGCTCCCTGCCCGATTAAGCTGGTTCTGGGTATCTTATCAATCGACTCAGATAATCTCTGCCTTTTTAGCTTTCGGTATCCTCAGACTCCGTGGATATAATGGCATGGAGGGTTGGCGCTGGCTGTTCGCTCTCGAAGGCTTGTTGACGGGATTGATTGGAATAACTTCCTGGTTCTATCTTCCGCCCAGCCCCACCCAAACTGCTAGCAAGAGCAACTGGAATATTTTCAGAGGAAAGGATGGGTGGTTCAACGAGAGAGAAGAGAGGATCATGGTCAACCGGATCTTACGGGATGATCCTAGCAAAGGCGATATGCACAACCGGCAAGGTTTGAGCATCCGCATGTTGTGGGAGTGTGCCCAAGATTATCACATGTGGCCTATATATCTGATTGGATTGACTTGGCTCATTCCATCGTCACCGATGACCTCATATCTAACACTACAACTTCGCTCTCTCGGCTTCGGCACATTCGAGACCAACCTGCTGACAGTACGTCAAGTTCAGTACCGTGTCTTTGATAAATCATCGCTAATACGTCGTAGATACCTGCATACTCTCTCTTCATCTTTCAGCTCCTGTTTTGGACTTGGATCTCTGAACGCTTCAACCAACGCTTTCTTGTCGGACTTCTTTCCCAAGTGTGGGCACTTCCACTCCTCATCGCTCTGGAAGTTTTACCAAAGCATGTCTCTCACTGGTCACGTTATATCCTATCTACACTTCTCGTCGGCCATCCCTATGTGCATGCAATCCTTGTTGCCATCACATCTCGTAATGCTGGAACTGTCCGGACGCGAACTGTAGCTTCTGCAATGTACAACATGTGTGTCCAGGCAAGCAGTATCATCAGTCAAAATATATACCGAGACAATGATAAGCCATTGTATCGCAAGGGTAACAAGGTCTTGATTGCGATTTGCGCGTGGAATTTCCTTGTTTTTATCAGCGCAAAGATTTTCTATGTTTGGCAGAATAAGAAAAGAGAAAACGTTTGGAAAAACATGACGAGTGACGAGAAAGAGACGTATCTTGATACTACAAAGGATAAGGGGAACAAGAGGTTAGATTTTAGGTTTGCGCATTGATGAGATTTTAGAATCACTCGCCGCCCTGATGTCGGAACAATCAAGAATCAAGGTATAACCTAAAGATGCTAGATACACACAAAATCTGTCGATGGAACTCCCCGCAGCTGTTGCGTGGAGGAGAGCAGTGATACTTGGGGTACGATATCGTACAATAGATGTAGACTAAAAGTGAGAATTGATTACTTTCTATTTCAATCTTACGGGAGAGGTCTTATATAGGGGTAGTAGCGCTCAGGTCGATAGGTCTGTGCCCTGCTCCCCCTGATGCTCGTTCACTCTCCCGCACGTGATAAGTCAAAATATGAGGTTCATGATTACTAAGACAGTAATCCCACAGATCGCAGCCTTAAATTTTAGTCATATCGCAGAATTTGATTGCATCTTCGTTCGTGCAGCGCAGCAACAGAGAAGATCAATTAACTTAATCCCCAATATTTCTGCTGGGCAATACATGGCCTCCCTCGAAAATTCTGCACGCAAGAACGGCATTGATATGCCTTTGATTCACAACGATCCCAATATGAACAAGTCGTGGTCCAAGGATTTTGCGCCCGGCGCTGTCGGTAACGTAGATGTAGCTGGCCTCGATAGCTATCCATCTTGCTGGTCATGTAACCTCGATGAATGCACAGGTACCAATGGAGAATAAGTAGTATGATGTTCTTGATTTGACTGTTCACTGCTAAATTCTGATAGTGCTTACCAAGTAATCGACTACTACGACCACTGTACAGAGGTCTCGCCCACGCAACCAAGCTTCTTTCCCGAATTTCAAGGCGGCTCTTACAATCCCTGGGGCGGACCCGAGGGAGGCTGCCCTGCTGATATTGGTGCTGACTTTGCCAATCTGTAAGATTGATAATAATCTCGAATTACATTAAAACTAATTTCCATCAGATTCTACCGTAATCTCATCTCGCAACGGCGTGACTGCCATTTCTCTATACATGATGGGGCGCACTTGCTTGCCCAGTTGTAGCTACATCATATGACTACAGCAGTCCAATCACAGAATCTCGGAAGATCGACAGCAAATACTACGAGACGAAGAATCTGGCTTTGTTCACCAGGGTTGCGCAAGATCTAACAGTCACCGATCGTCTCGGTAGCAGCACAGGATATACGACCAACCTAGCAGTTGAGGCTAGCGAATTACGCAACCCAGAAACGAAAGCTGCGTTCTATGTGGCGATTCATGAGTACTCGCCATCTTCTACAAAGGAGTCATTCAGATTACATGTCAGCACGTCTATTGGGAATCTTACAATTCCCCGTCAAGGTGGTGACATTGTTCTAAATGGTCACTAGTCTAAGATCCTAGTGACTGACTTTGTGATTGGAAAGCACACACTCACCTACTCAACAGCCGAGGTTCTGACATATGCAATTGTTGGAGGAAACCCAATAGTTGTATTATCGGCTGGTGTCGGAGAGTCTGCTGAGTTCCATGTCAAGACTGCTAAGCATGGATCGATTGTTCACGCTCGCGCTGCATCAAATGGCATTTCCACACAGATGCTCAAGGCGTGATTGCCAATATTCCTGGCCTGAGTGTTGTCAACTTTGATGCTCACCATCAACTGGCTTCAAGAATGCTGGTATCTTTTTCTACCGCACTGTTGTTCCCCTCAAAGTCCCTAAAGAGCTAGACGCGCCTTTCGCTTTCGTTCTCGATGCACCTGCGTCAAAACATGTTAGAGTGCAATTATTCGTCAATGGCTACCAGTATGCCAAGTTCAACCCTTACGTTGGCAATGAGAAGAAATCCCCGGTACCACCGGGTGTTTTGAATTACAGAGGTGATAATGTTATTGGTCTAAGTGTTTGGGCCCAGTCAAAGGAAGGCGCGAAGGTGGATGTAAAAATGGTTCAAGAATATGCAGTTGAGAGTAGCTGCAGTTCGAGCTTTGGTTCAAAGTATCTGAGGCCAGGGTGGACGAAGGAGAGGTTAAAGTATGCTTAGTCAGTCTGTCCGTTGATGTAGTTGATACGGAATAGTGAATAGTGTAGGCGGAGAATAGCATGGTCCTCTACAAAGCATTCTGTACAGGGTCGAACAAGGCTTTTTCGGAATCGCAAAGGTAGACAGCCAGATTATATTGTAGCACCAATGCCTTGTATGCTTGATGAAGTACCACGGGCTCCTGAGACTCGAACAAGCGGGGCAAGACTGAAGATTTGTGGATGATATTGTTTTGTGGTGGCACGCTACCTAAACCAACTATAAAGAATGAAAAGTTTTATGGTTAAATCTGCAATAGAAACTTTACCTTGAATTCATGTTGGGATCATGATTGAACTCAAAAGCATGCTACTCTCCACTGAGTAGAAGTCACGAAGTGATGGCCGAAGTTGTCCCACATCTTAGGCATTTTCGCAATGAGGGAACTAAGCGAGCCCTTCCCCAAACTCACCATCTTTTTCCGAACACAAAACCTTCATAAGTAATCCCTCGGTAGAAAGAAATCCAACATCTGCTCTAACAACCAGCCCTCCACCAGCATCTTCGTCGCCTTCTTTTGCTTTTGCCTGTCTATCCATAAATTGGGCCATGGCACTGCTGTCGCCATCAAAATCCTTCCTCAGAGTGTGCTCACACTGCGCACAAAGCCTCAATCCACATCCTTCAAGCATTTCCTCTGACTCATCGTTGGAGAAGAGAGAAGGCCGAGGCATGCAGCAAAGAAGGCTAGCAGGTGAGAAGCACATAGAGCACCAACGCTGAAGCTGACCAGGAATCTCTGAGGGATTTTCTGCTGTTTCCAGGAGCTCTGCAAACGTCTCCTCAAAATCAGGTGTCACGCCCGAGTCATGGATGGGTTGTATGTCATGCTCTTCACACAACGCAATCTGGGCTCTTAACATAGTGCACTGCTGGCACATGGTCGTTGTACCAGTTGAATCGCAGTGGCCGCCACCTAGCTCTGTGTATCCCAAACCATTATACCAGCGCAGAACATGGACTTCGCGTTCGAAATAGCCCACAAAACCGAACACTGGTAGTTCGCAGAAGTTGCAGTCCGTTGCGTTATTGTTGAAGCTGAACTGGATAGGGTGCGCAAAAGAAGTCTGAATCTTTGTGAGTATGCCCTTGTTACCTGCTTCGTCCTCCATTTCTACTTCAGGAGTGTCTTCTCGAGGCATCACCTCCTTTTCTTCTTTATTTGCTAGATCAGCAAGATCCTCTGGGCTAAAAAAGTCGAAGCCTGGCTTTGAAACTTCTAGGAAATTATCTGGTGCTGCCTTCTTCTTAATTGCGTTGTTTTTTTGTGTAACCACTTCGGGCAGGTCGTAAAATGTGCAGCCAATGCCATGTTTCTTGCAGTATTTGCACGGAGGGTTGTCGCTTCTGGTTTTTAAAGAGCATTTCCTCTTGTCACTGCGACAGAAAGTACATTGTACATGCTTTCTGTTCGGACCATACATGATCTCGTCAATTGATATTCGTGGTGCTTTGTATCCGGGTGGGGGCAGAGCTTCGCAGGAGAACTCCACAGGTTTGGTGATTGGCTCACACTCATCTTCGTGTTCTTCGCACTGGTCGCAGGGATACGTGCCATTATCGATCATCGAACACCGAGTCCTATCCTCCCGACAACGGCGGCAACCCCGCGCTGCAGGATGGCCCGTCAAGTCGTCCACTTCATCGCAGGGGTCTTCGACTGGGACTTGATGCTCGCAGCTGGGTGTTTTACGCCGGTAGAACTCACAGTCCTCCTGCCTTTGACGCTCACAATCGGTATCAATTTCTGACCAGCCGTCGGGCCAGTTATCCTGTTCATCCGTATAATTGCGCACATTGCCAAATGCCTCAAAACCTAGCCTGACGATATACTTTGTTACACCCTCTTTTTGTGTAGAGTTCTTACTCTTGCGTTTCTTCTTGCCCAATTTGGCTGTCCTCGCCTTCTGAATCTTCAATGCTTGCTGTCTGGCTTCTTCTGTAGGATCGTAATTGCCAGTTTTGTCATTGTCGATATAGGTAAAAGCCTTGGCACGGTCGATGTTTTGACGAAATTGATATACAGGCTGTCTATGTCAGTCTCTATTCATAAGATAAGCCGGGTGTTTATACCCGATCGTCTAGAGGAACGTCAAAATTGTCTTCTAGTGGTGTAAGCGATGTCCTTTGCAACATGGACTCTTCTTGGACGTCCGCTTCAGGGTCTTTCTGAGTATCTTGCTCCTCGAGGTTCATGCTGGACATGCGAAAGCGAAATCCAGGATCCGAAGCCTTCAAGATATCGTCATGTTGACTCTGGTTGGCGACATCAAAATCGGTTCCAGCATCACAATCGGCTTCTTTATTTTCTGCTGAGCTGCCAAATAGTGACTGACGCGGCTTCTTCGACCGAGGGCTGGCTTCGTCACCATCAGAGTTGCTATCTGGTTGTCTCGGTGACTTCTTGCTATTACGAGAATTCTTCTTAACCTTGCTAGTCGTCAAATAGCGGTCAAATATCTCTTCACCGTCTTCATCGTCCGAGAAACCTGGCATGAACATATCGTAACTCCTCATTTCTTGGGTTTCGCCTTCATTACCAGGATCGGTGACGCGGTTGAGTAGATAGAAGAAATTGTCACATTCCGGAGGTTTATTTTCATGCAGAAGGCTCTGACTAGAGTCTTGCTCGTCATCGAAACCTTCACAACGGCTGAGTTGTGCCTCATTCTCAAGCCCAGGTTCCATCGCTATATTCTTAGCTTCGAATGGCTTTCAGCTTGGATAATTCTGGCCAAATAGTAAGAGTAAGTTGATTGGGCGAAGGATCAAATAAGACCACAGTACGCTGAGTCAAGTAGACAGAGATGCTGGGCTTGAACTGTGCCAGAGATACTAGTCCTTGTGAACCGTAAGAAAGGCATTCCAAAAGACCTGGTGTTGGAAAGTCGTGGATCAGATATAAACTAGTCAATAGAAATTAAGTTGAGACCGCACTGGACGTAATATTGCTGGCAACCCGAGCGAGCACATCAGTAATAGTGAGAGTACCTATATGGGATAGATTGTGTTTGGACACAAACCGATTCAAGTCAAAGTGAGAGCACGCTGGAAAGGTGGAAATAACAGAACAATTACTTCGTACGACAACTTTCAAGTGAAGTTCCTACAGGATTGCAATATTCAATCGCTCTTGCATATACTGCGAAAAGTGCGAGTAAGTGCGACTAGGTGCGAACATATGCAAATAGGTGCAAACAAGTGTGAACAGGTACGAAAATGTGATTGAAGCGATTATGGTTAGTCAAGCCTTACTTTTATTAAAGCTTTTTAGATGAATGATCTTGGAAGTATTTGGAATGAAAAATAATTACATGTTCAGTTGCATATTGACCGAAAAAGTTTCATAACGCATTGACCACACTTGATCTTAGTCATCCATGACGCTAGTCAGTTAACTAACACTGACGTTTGTCGCGAAAAACATCCTTCACACCTTCTTTAACCTTCGCAGTACCCAAAGCCTCTCATGAAGCTCAACTATGCGCCTTGCTACCTTCAGGTGGCGTTATGGTGCAATCAGTGAGGATATTTTTGATCCGGCATGGAGAGACAGTCGACAACGTAGCGGGACTCTAGTAAGTCCTTCCTTAAAACAAGCATATTCCTTATCTGACCATTGTAGTGCCGGCATTAGAGACTCAGAACTCACCAATCATGGCTACCAACAGGCGAAGCGTCTAGGCCTTCACTTCCAGGCCCTTGGGCTGTCCTTCACCCATTTCTACTCGTCGCATTTGCAGCGTGCAGCCAAAACTGCCGCTGAAATTCGGGAGGCTCAGCTTACTGCAGCTAGCAATAAACATCGTATGCAAGGGGTTCCTGATGTGGTACAACTTGCGCTGCTTGTAGAGCAGGGCTTCGGCTCTATGGAGGGCAAGAAGTTCTATGAGCGACCAGCCGATTCGAAGCTGACTGGCAAGGAACATCACCAACTAGAGCATGTAGGTGTGGCTGGCTTTGTCGATGCAGAATCGAAAGATTCCATGGTACGGCGCGCTGACACGTTCCTCGATGAGCATCTTCTACCGCTGCTGAGTGACGCACCAAATGCTACTGAGAAGTGCATTGGGATCGTCTCTCACGGTATATTTCTATCCACACTTTGGAAGCGTTTACTCTTCCGGCTTCCGCCAAAAAGTATTGTTTTATCTTCTGAGCTACAAGCGACTGCTCGCCCGTTTTTGGAACATCTGGGTGGATGGTCGAATACAGGCTATTTGGAATTGAGTATGACACGAAGAGAGGCTTCAAGTCCTACAATTCTGCCGGAAACTCCTCCATCGCCATCGGATTCACTGTCATCTTCGTTGATGGAGACGCCGGCGATAGATCATGGACCGGGAAATGTATGTGTGCCAGAGTCGAATGAGAACTTTGTGGACACAGAGCAACATGTTGACATAGCACATGTTGTGCCTAACAAAAGTACATTGAAGGCTCTAGTGCCTGGCGCTATTCTTGGCTGGGACACAACGATTCTCGCTATAAATGGGAAAGACCATCTTCGAGGGCTTAAACGCACTGGTGGCGGCGTAGGTAGCTCTCGACATGATGCAAGCCAAAAGAGCATAGAGTCCTTTTTCAAGCGGCGAAGGGTCGAATGAGAACATCCGGTAAGCTTTTTTTCCCTTTTTGGTCTCCTCCCTATGCAATGATGATAAAAATATTATTCACAGACCTGTTCTGAATTTTATGTGGACTAATAATATCCAACTGCTGTCTGATCTTGCACTACTGTTTATGTTGTTGTCGCTGTAATTCGGGCTTGAGCTGTGTTAACGCAAAGTCGTAGATATTGTTTTGCCATTGAGATATACAATGATGCTCACCTCACCGTGAGAAGCTTCTGCAACGCCAAAGGCCGACTTCAACGAATGTTCGTTTTCCTCGGACGACGACTATACTTCGTATGCAAAGCAGGCCTGTGTCCTATCACAATCTGTACCATCTGAAAATGGATTCTGCCATTCATCTACCATCATGTAGTACAACTATGTCGTCCTTGCCTGTGTGGTAAGAGAACAGTTGGACACAGCATCTGTGGTGTTTTGCCAAGGCGCCGAGAACCTGTAAGACTGGATAGACTGTAGACGGAAAAGCAGTTTGTGTATTGGACTTTTTTTTTTTGAAGATGGCATCCCTTGCGACCTATCTTGTTGTGATGGTAAAACTTTGTGCTGAACGATGCAGGCACGAGAGACCAGTGCTGCAACCAACAAGCAAGACGTCGACGTGCCGAGCTTTGAGGCACGCCCAATACTTTCTTCGGTACTGAATAGCATGAGACTTTGGCTATTGTTGACATCGGTGCAGAACTGCTGTGCAAAGTACTCCGTACCATTGCGATGGCCTTGATAAATTTGGTCCGTGCACTTCCCGCCACCTTGATGTAACTTTGTAGCACTCCAAGTCATGTCTTTGGCCTTGCATCTGGAATTTGTGGCTCAAAATCAATACACTGGCATCATGCATGTCCCAGACACCCTCGCATGGCGCCACGCAGGTCCCATGCATCCGCTGTGCCACGTCGACAATGATGTGCGACATAACATGCTTTTTTAGTGAGGTGGCTGGTTGCCAGCCCTGCGAAAGTGTCAACCCCCTGCTTTTGACTGCCATGCCATTATACCCCACCGGATTATATTTAAGCATCCGGGGCTGGAAACAATGCAATGTTTCTCTTTGTTTCTGTGTCGTTGTTCATCCTTGGTGGTTGAGCATCCCTTTTCTTAGAACTGTCTTCAGCCAATCACAGCACAGATCTCGAATCACACATTTCCCTTTTCGGCCACCATGAGGACATCATCTTCGGTCCTGATGCTTACTGCACTATCCACAAGGGCCTTGGGTCATGCCCCGGCACAAGCGCAATCATCTAGATCAAATTGTAAGTTTTCACCAAAAGCTGTTAGCAAAATATGCATGTTGACCGTCAACAGGGACCGCGCCAGAAATACCACAACCATACTGGTGGCAGGGGCCGGCAAGTGTGTCTCTAAAGCAGCAACTATCAGGAACACAGACAGCCATACCGCTACCGACTCTGCCACACCCGATGGAGGTATCCATCAAGACTCAATCGAGTACACCAATTGCCTCCTCTACGCCATGTGAAACACCCTCGCCTTCTGCAAGCAGCCCCACAACATCAATGAATCGGTTGCCAGAGTCTTCCTTCTATGGCATCCCACCAATATTACCAAGTACATCAGATCTACCCTTACCACCATCGTCCGTCGGAAGCTACCCATCTTACTCATCTTGGGCACCCTCGCTCGTTTCCCAGCCTTCCAACAGCGCCGCCGTATCGCCACCATCCGTGTCTGCTACACTGCCATCAGCATCTCAACAAACTTACTCAATGTCCGGCAGCCCCGGTGCTGTCTCTGCCTCGACGCCGGTCATTGTCGTTCCAAATGCTGTCTCTAGTCAAGCATTCACCCCTGGTGTCATCCCGTCTTCAACACCGGGTGTTATCCCCTCATACACCCCTGGCGTCATCTCATCATATGTTCAGGGAATTTTGCCATCACCAGCATCTTCGCAGACCTCAAGCATCCCTGCAGCACAGCCATCTGCTTCGACCACAGTCGTGTCAGCTTCACAGAGTTCTGCCTTGCAGTCAATAACCTCGGGCTCATCTGCATCCGCAGCATCTCCGATATCGTCCCTATTATCAGCATCCAGCAACCCTATTTCATCTGCACAAGCACCTACACCGACAGTAGTCGGTTCCTTGAGCATTCGCCAATCATCTTCTCCAGCATCCAGTGCCGTTGTTGCGAACACATCCGCAAGTTCAACGCTTAGCACCACCACTACAGCAAGCAGTTCATCTGTGAACGCACAAGGAACTAGCATCCCTCCTGCACCAATCGCAGGTGGCTCCTCTGGACAGTTCAGCTCAAGAGGCAGGGAGCGAGTATGGTGGCTTACCTTCCTCATGCCTTTGGCACTGTTAGTGTAAAAAGCATTACAGAAAAACATCTTCTATTCGATTTTTAATGTATAACGAGAATATGGGGTTTTTTAATGCTTGAATCGCTTTGTTGAGATGGAATATACCTTGGAAGGATAATTTAGGAAGGCGTTCTGGGTCGTGATAAACCTCAAGCTTGGGTAAGCTGAAATTCACATCAAGAGAGTAGTTGAAGGACATGTATGTACGTATTTCCGTCGTCGGTCGATGTTTGTTCCGAACTAGAGCCAACGAGTCTTTGAAATAAATTAAAATAATTGAAAGAACATGATGTTCACATCAAACTAGTGGATGAGCTGCTTTGTTGTTTACAAACATCCGCGAATAAATCAAATCGAACTTGGGGGAACTGAGAATAAAGCTTCGCTGGCTAGACTCTCGTCCTAACGTCCGCAAAATTGTGGTCAGTTTTTGAGAAACACAAGCGGGATGCAGAGAGGGTTGTTCTGGCGGTTGTTCGGCCCGGTCTAGTGACTGCTTACAAGTTCTTCCGTCAATCAGATTCCAGACTTCGACAATGTCCCAACTCGGTTGAGCGTAGGCCTTGATGCAGAAGGCCGTTTTATATGCGCTTTGGCTCTCGAGATGCTTCGCGGTGAACAAGCACAGTGGGAGGAGTTGTTCTCAGGTACGATCAGAAAAGGTAATGCCCACCGTCCAGGTTTTGACAACCCCTTGATCAGCGGCGTTTGGAATAACTTGATGACCCTTGCCAATACCGAGAATAATATCGCACAAGCCTGCGAAACAAGCACCTTCATATGACCTGCATGATCGGTAGAAGATTGTCCGTAACGCAATCGTTACCAAGTACACGGGACGATCTCCTTCCAAGGTTGCAAAGCAGCAAATTTGGCCGAGAAATATAACATGCAATCACGATGCTATAAGATCTGGCATCCCGGGTAACTTTAGATCACTCTCGCACCCAACAAGATGAAGTCTCTTTCCCTTGGCGCCGTATGCCTACTGTTGGGAGCTTTACCCAGCAATGCCTACGATCTTGTTCGTAGACAGCAAGCGGTCAATGCAACATACAAAGATGCATCCGCTCCAGTCAATGTCAGAGTAGCCGATTTGCTCTCGCGCATGACAATTGAGGAGAAAACAGCCCAACTTATCCAAGGCGATGTCTCGAATTGGATCAATACGACGACCAACGCTTTCAACCTCTCAGGACTAGAATGGAACTTCAGGGCACGAGCGGGCCAATTCTACGTCGGCCATGCCATACCTCCAGAATGGATCAGTGGAGGTATTAAGAGGGCACAGGAGTACTTGGTGCAGAACACGACGCTGGGTATACCAGCTTTAACCCAAACTGAAGGCATTCATGGCCTTTTAGTAGGTAAGTATGCAGTGACGCACCAGAGCTGGATGACGTAGAATCTAATGCCCTGGTAGGAAATGCCACAATTTTCAACAGTCCAATTGCACACGCGTGTAGCTGGGATCTAGATTTGGTGCATGACATGGCTGTGGTCATTGCAAAAGAAAGCCAGAGTCTAGGTATCAACCAGCTTTTCGCCCCTGTCGTTGACCTAGCTCGCGAACTTCGTTTTGGCCGAGTCGAGGAAACATATGGTGAAGACCATTTCCTTGCTGGGGAAATGGGCTACCAGTATGTCAAGGGCGTGCAGAGCCAAAAGGTCAGCGCTACCGTGAAACATTTTGCAGGTTTCAGTGCCCCAGAGCAAGGCCTGAATACAGGTCCTGTCCATGGCGGAGAAAGAGAGCTGCGCACGACATGGCTGCCATCATTTAAACGTGCCATTATCGACGCTGGAGCGTGGAGCATCATGGGTGCCTATCATTCTTACGATGGTATTCCGTCTGTAGCGGATAGCCATTTGCAGGAGACGATTCTCCGTGAAGAGTGGGGCTACAAGTACTGGCTTACTTCAGATGCTGGTGCGACTGATCGCTTGTGCTGCACTTTCAAGCTGTGTCTTTGCAAGACTGCACCTAGATCCATCGACAAGGAAGCTGTTACGCTCATGACCTTGCCAAATGGAAATGATGTCGAAATGGGAGGAGGCTCCTACAACTTCGAAACGATCCCACGACTTGTCCAAGAAGGCAAACTAGACATCAAAGTCATTGACAGAGCAGTGGAGCGTCAACTCCGAGCGAAATTTGAAATGGGTCTTTTTGAGAATCCATATCTAGGCGTGCCATCAAACGCGACAAAAGATGTAATCCATACCAAAGAGCATGTCGCTTTGGCCCGGAAGATCGAAGCTGAGTCAATCGTATTACTCGAAAACAAGAACCGCATCTTGCCACTTTCCAAATCAGCCAATGTGGCAGTTATTGGGCCCATGGCTAACATTACCAACTTTGGCGACTATGTTGTTTACCGCTCGCAATACAATCCAACCAATGTAACACCTCTACAAGGCATCCAAAACACCACAAGCGGAAAAGTCACATATGCCCAAGGCTGTGAGCGCTGGTCAACCGACCAATCCGGGATCCCAGCCGCCGTCGCAGCAGCCCAAACTGCAGACGTAGCAATTGTCATTGTAGGAACCTGGTCTCGAGACCAAAACGAACTCTGGCAAGGCCTCAACGCCACCACCGGAGAACACGTCGACATTTCCTCTCTCAACCTAGTAGGAGCAATGGCCCCACTTGTCCAAGCCATCATCGAAACCAGAAAACCCACCGTTGTCATCTACTCATCCGGCAAGCCCGTCACGGAGCCCTGGATATCAGAAAACGCAGCAGCCCTCATCCAACAATTCTACCCCGGCGAACAGGGTGGAAATGGCCTTGCCGACGTGCTTTTTGGCACTGTGAATCCCTCTGGCAAACTCTCCGTGTCTGTTCCCTACGATGTAGGCACTTTGCCTACTTACTATGATTATTTGAATTCTGGTCGGTCCACGGATGCAGGTGCCATGCTTGCGAATGGCACGTTGCGGTTTGGCCATCAGTACGTGCTTAATACACCGCAGCCCCTGTATGAATTCGGCTATGGACTTTCTTATGCGGATTTTACTTATTCGGATGTTGTGTTGTCTAAGACGCGGGTTAGCGTTAGCGATAGGATTACTGCGAGTGTCAAGGTTACTAATACTTCTCCTGTTGATGGCAAGGAGGTGGTGCAGATATATGTGCAGGATGTGGTGGCTAGTGTTGTTGTGCCGAATATGGAGCTGAAAGGATTTCAAAAGGTTTTGGTAAAGGCTGGTGAGACGGTCGATGTTAGCGTTGAGCTTGATGTCGCGAAGTGGGGGTTGTGGGATAGGAAGATGGAATATGTGGTGGAGAAGGGGGATTTTGTTGTTCATGTTGGGTCGAGTTCGAGGGATTTGAGGGGCAACGCTACGGTGACTGTAGTTTGAGTAGTTGGGATGTGACTATGGATTTGCGGGTTGAGAATACTTGTAGGCGTGATTTTGGTTGAATATTGCATGTATCTGTCTTGGAATACTCTATGAACGATTGTATGCAAAGAGTCTTTCTGCAGTATTGATTTAGCAGTGTCCGGATTACGATGAAACTGCCATTGCATCCAGGATACAGCGATACTGGGGGCTGCTACGCGGAACCAAAAGCATCGACGTTAAATCCAAGTAGCCCAACACCATCAGAATGCTGCTAGGCCAACAGAATCTGATTGGCAGGATTTTACTGGGCTTTTCATGCAGGTACACAAGCAGGTTGTTGGTCCATGCCGGATCAACACTGGTGGTCATTAAGGCCTGGCACGCTGTGGGACGCCATTCCACGCCATACCAATCATTGTGACCCCTTACTCCCCTTACTCCATCCCTGTGGCTCACTATGACTTCTTTCAAAGCATTTAATTCGTCAGATATCGAAACATTTCATTTGATAGGTTACCAGCACATGCCTGCTGCTGCCATAATGTGCATGCTGTTTGATTGATGCAACGGCCCGGACCGGCGTGGCGTGGGCTTTGATGTTACTGGTAATTTTCAAGTACGATGTAGTTGAATTATTTGGGTTTTGTCGGACTGTTGTTGGCTGATACTCTGCAGTGATGATCCATGGAGAGGAATGAAACGTTAGTCGCGAGACAGTGCTAAATCTTTGCCGCGAGTATCGATAGTTATTGCGTACGCAGAAATGGGTGACCGCGTCCTTGTATATTGGATAATCATGGCATCCACTTGACGATGTTCATCTCTCAAGTGCAAGTCGTAACATGACCTAGGCGTACCCGCTAATCTTTGATTAACTACCTAGTTGAACGACGTGTCCGAGCCAGCTGTGAAACAATTTCATCACGAAATGAATCTCTATAGCTTTCTAGCGGCCCCCTTTCACAAAGATATCGCCGCATGGCTAATTAATAATAGCCTTTGGAGCCAACATTGCCTAATCGAGTTAGCACAAGACTCAATAACTAGTGAACTAACTACGGAATACCGACCTCGAATTCCTTCGCTTAACGTCGGTCGGGATTTTGCGACGCAGAACAAAGAAAGTCTCGGAATTAGGTTTTGACGATATCAAGTTATCAACCGATACCTAGGTACACAGACAACAGGATTATGTGATTGTCCGATAAAAGCCATGATAGCCGGTGAGCTGCGTCGGGAAACCTCCTGGAAAAGTGGCCATCGCAAAGCATTGCTTGATAAGGAAATTGCCTCCCTTCAATCCTTCAATGCCCCGCGTTTAGTATCCAACCGTCACCACACGACAGAGCCGAGAACAGCGGAGCCTCGGGCTCAAACCGCTTTGGGTTGCATGTCAGCAGCTATTACCATGTATCTAGTTGGATATAAAAGCGTAGTACTGCTGATGTGCAAGTTCAACTATCATTGCTATTCACCTTGATGCTCTGTGACGACAAGTCCTGGATCTTGTAAAGCATGGCATCAAGCAAGCCCTCATATCTCATTGTTGGAGCCGGTGTGTTTGGCGTTTCCACCGCCTACCATCTCATCAAAAAATATCCCGACCGACAAGTTACCATTCTTGACCAGGATGCCTGGGATTCTGACAATCGCGTGGCCGCATCTTGGGATTGGAACAAAGTTGTTCGTGCCGATTACGACGACATTGTATACTGCCAGCTTGCTCTCGAGGCCCAGGATGTCTTCCAGTCCGACCCTTTGTGGAAGCCATACTTCCACGAGACCGGCATCTTCTGGATTTGCCGTTCAGATTACGCACAAGATGTTGTGAACAACTACAAGAAGCTTGGTCGCCAGGCAGATTTGCGAGCCGTTCCAATCGAGGAGGCCAAGAAGATGTTTGATGGTCTTTTCGAGGATGCAAATTACGACCGTGTGAAAGAAGTCCTTGTCAACAAGACGAGCGGCTGGGCAGAAGCTGGCAACGCTCTCCGCGCAGTTACCAAATGGAGTATCGACAATGGCGTCAAATACGTCACACAAAGGGCTCAGAGCCTAGCCTTTGACAACACTGGCCGGTGCACCGGCGTAAAGACTGACCAAGGCAACACTCTTTCTGCCACACACGTCGTTCTTTCGACTGGTGCATACACTGCAAAACTCCTCGAGCAAGCAGCACAGGCAAGCGGCAACAACAACCTCCGTGTCGGCTCAAGAATCGTTGCCGGTGGTATCACCACTGGTATGACCACTCTCGACGAGGAATCGCATAAGAAGTATGCAAAAATGCCTGTTGGTGTTCAGGGATACACCGCAGAATATGGCCCATTTATCGGCAGTCTGCCACCCACCAAGGACCGTGAGTTGAAATGGTGGGGAGAGAAGATTTTCAAAAACACCCACGAAGTCCTACCCGGCCGATTTGTCTCTGCACCACCATCTGGAAGTGACTACAACCAATGGGAAGTCCCCGGCCCATTAAAGCAGGACATTGCGCACGCCACTGATGTTTTCTACGGCAAAAAGTCCGCACACTGGAAGCGTGACAAGCACCGAATCTGCTGGTAAGGTTTCTTTCTCTTCGTCGCATATATTGGTAGAAACACCCAATACTAACACAACCAAAGGGACGCATTCACCACATCTGGCGACTTCATCATCTCCCCCCACGCCGGCGCCAAGGGCCTATACGTAGCTACATGCGGCTCTTTCCACGGCTTCAAGTTCTTCCCCGTCCTCGGCAAGTACGTCATCAAGATGCTAGAAGACGACCTCACCCCCGAATTGAAAGAGAAATGGGCCTGGGACCGCCAAAGGCCGCCTCCAAGCGTCAACCCCGACTGGCCTCGCTTCGAACTGTCAGATCTTCAGGACCAGTGGCCACCAAGGGCCAAGTTGTAACAAAAGCAGCAGAAGAAAAGAAAAAGGAAGGATATCATCTAGATTTATAAATGTATGCTTGATGACAAATGACACTTTGCATAGTTTGCGCATGGCGTCTTGTGTCAACTTGGAGGCGTTTGGAACTTTTAAGCAGGCTGGATGTAGTGGATTTATCCCGAATTTGATGTTGGATATTAATATAACATTTTGCTTTTTCAGACAGACGATTTTGGTGTTTTGGTTGAATCTTTGTCGCGGTACTGTGAGCTTGATCCCTGCAATCGGTGCATCGACAGATCAACGCCACAACGCCCATTGGATCGCTGAAACCCACCGAAGATATCAACGCTGCTCGGAGAACAGCTGATAGATTAGTATTGATTAAGTAGGTATCAACGTAGAAGATAGCTCGTCATCAATATACAGAGTAGAAACATGTATTGACTTTGAGAGCAGCACGTGAAACAGAGCGCTACTCGTCTATATAAGGAGTAGTTATATGTATGTAGTATAGCAATGCAGTATCAACTCCCATTACTCCTGAATCCCCTCCTCGCAACACTTTTCATTATAACTATGTTGCGGGGAGGGGGCTCAGGAGTAATGGGAGTCAATACTGTATTGCTATGCTACATATTATAACTACCACTTATATGGACGAGTAGAACACTGTCCATATGGATGTTGATAAAGGTTTCTACTCCTTATATAGACGAGCAGCCCACTGTTCACGTGCTAGTCTTGAATGCTAATACAGGTTTCTACTCTGCGTATGACGAGCTCCCACAGTAATCAACCACGCAATAGTTCTCCGAGCAGCGCCCATCTCTTCGGCAGAGTTCGTCGATCCAATGAGCGTTGTGGGGAGCGTTGATCTGTCAACGCACTGATTGCAGGGATCTAGCTACTGGTGCAAGCTCGCAGTACTGCGACAACTAGGTATAAATTGGACGGTGAAATATTACTCGGGGAGACAATTCACTCATTGCTGGAGCAATCAAACCGCAATTTGTGAAAACGTTAGACTTTATTTATTACTTTTTTGTTGTTTTGCAAAGTCGATTGTGGAATTCACTTCTCCAACCAATAGTTATCCCTCGAGAATCATCACACTGCGTATCGACATGTCATCCACAAAAGATAGAATGGCCAACGAGATATACACATATATTGCTTAACATAATATGAACAAAGAATTTGTTCATTTCCCATGCATAACATGACAGATGCCAATTTTATCCCAGCAGAACTAAGCAGTAATCTTAGACTTGATAAAAGCCAAAGCCTGCGACCCATACTTATTAACATACTGCTGATGAGAATTTGCATCATTGCCATTGCAGCAATACGGATCAGGGGAGTCGCAATACGACTTGATGATGCTTGGATTAGCAAGCTGCCAAACGATCGAAGTGAGCTTCCAAAGTCACCTTCCACACAGCCCCACTTACGCGTCCAGAGGGGCTAGCTATTAGTATTGGATATATGCCCTATATTTTGACATGGTTACCAGATATGGTAGCAGGCCTGATAGTTGGGAGTTCTGGGAGATTAAGAACAGTTTAGAGGACTTCAGTGTCCATAAGTGACCCGTAGAAGAACATATAGAACAGCTAAAAGGGCTTACCCAGCATATTTGCTTTCGTGTCTTTAAGGAATTTCTAGTAATGTGCTTTATCTACAGGCTTAAATGCTTTAGTAGAAGGTATAGGAGGTAGTAGGGGTCCTGTGCTAGCCAGTTTTAATAAGCTAGATAGGTATAAAGGTAGAGGTAGAAGTAGAGGAGGTAGAGGCAGCACTACAGTACTTAGTATTAAGACCTTTGCTTCTTAACAAGATAAGGGTAGAGGGGGTGGAGGGGGTGGCGGAGGTCTATGGTCCATAATAGAAGCCGCTTAGGGTGAAGGTACACATTAGCTTTCGCGATAGAATTACTAGTTAGTATCTAACGATTAGAATATTAAACTGCGTTGCTTCTAATTTTAGTCACTAGGACTATTATGCGGCGCTTATTACAGCGTAAGGCGGTTATATTCAGGTAAAAAAAGTTAGACCCACGTTGTTATTTAAGGCTAGACGTTACTTAACCAGGCTAGTCTACTTCGTATCCTCGCCTAGTGCTTAAAAGAAGCGCCGGCCTTAGCTGCAAATTGCAATATTATACCTATCGCCATCCCGTGTTTAAAGTGGGACTTTACTGTACCACCTTTATAAAAGTTATTGTTACTTAATTCGATTCGTTATGCTTGGTCCGAAGACGCATTGTTAGATAGATATCTATAAATATAAATCGAGCCTAGAAGTAGTTATATAGTTATAGTTAATCTCTAGAAAACGTTATCGAAGTATATCATTCCAGGAGAAGACTCGCTATTATTTCTTCGCTTTTTGCTTTATTTGGTCGTTACTTTCGCATTACTGTTTTATATCTTGATCTATTTATTATGGCTTCCTCTTACTAAACTCTAACTGGACTCTGTTTTGGTGCGGAACTCAAGGTCTTGACCGGAAGCCGAGCTAATAAATATATAGAATGGTATCTCGCTGCTAATGAGCTTAGTAGAGAGCTCTGGAGCGCTTATGTGAAAAATCATGTAAACTTAGATTACAACAAAGATGCTAAGGACTACTTGGAATATTATCCAAGAAGTAACGATCACGAACCAGATGATGCAAAACAAATGTAAGTCCTTATAATTTCCAAATATTACTGTCCCTGATACACAATTAATTTAGTACTAATAAAAGGATAGGGGGCATGGAGCTAGTTTCCCTAATTCTAAACTTCCAATATTAACGAACTTGGCATTGGCATATGGATGCAGTGTGGTGGGTGTTATCTGCGAAATTTAATAAATTGTCTACTTTCCAATACAGCACCCATGTTCATATTTCACCTTCTTAAGGGACCTAGGCCCTTGCACAAGTCAAGAGAGTTGCGAAGGCAGTCCTATACTATAAGAGGTCTATTAACACACTTCTGCTATAGGAACGCCGCCGGAGTATTTGGGCTTAAAGCAACTGTCATAATATTATCACGTATTTAACCCTAGACTATAGCTACGCTGTTCATATAGATAGATGGGGCTAGTGATATTGGGTATATTGCTCTCATTATATGCGCTTTCTCAAAGGATTCTTAGTACGGACGGGATACGGGCAAAACGCGAGACTTCGTACACAATGTTTTCCGATGGAATATCATGCCGCTCACTAAATAAAATTCGTCCTTTCATCCGGGGTTGTAATATATTTGCCGTCCTGCGATGCAAATGAACAAGGGGTAATTGCCGTGAACCATGCCTGTTACATGCAGTGGCGCTCTGGGGTGCATTGATAGAAATTCTAGTTTTCTCAGGGAAATCGGAAGAAGCGAGCGAATTGCGCAAAGCAAAACATATTAAAGCCGGGTTTGATCTTCCGGTTACTTTGTGATTATGTCGTACCTTTGTGGAGCCGAAGTGAAGGCTAAAGAGGATATGTTCCACGTAGACCTGTCTTACAAAAGGGAGACGTCGTGTGGATCCGGGGTTAAATGCTTTACGAGCTACGGTTGTGTCCTTCTTCCCAGCTCGGGTTTACGGACGCCATATATGGTATACACCTTTGATAAGGTCGAACTCAAAATTCAGGATAGCATTGAAGCAAGACAAGGAAGAAAGCCACAGGCTTTCAACATGCTTGTGTAGTGGCGTGTTTGCGGGAATTGATGAAACAG
Organism: Shiraia bambusicola; assembly: GCA_028220655.1. NCBI lineage: Eukaryota > Fungi > Ascomycota > Dothideomycetes > Pleosporales > Shiraiaceae > Shiraia > Shiraia bambusicola. The sequence goes on along the minus strand of SSBG01000005.1, from coordinate 332,585 downwards.
GGCGGGGATTGGTGTATCGATTACAACTATCACCAGCATTGAAAGATGACGCCGATGTTTGCCGTTCGTTTCACCATGAGACGGGTTATCGCAGATGGATGTGGCGCTGAAAGCATGGATAACTATATTACATATATAGTCATTGTACTGCGACGACTGAAGAGCAACGCGACAGGATCGTGCAGTAGGAATGTTTCCACGTTCAGGTCCTGCGAATGACTTTGAGGTCGTGTCTCGTTCTAGAAACTGTAAGCAAGTAACTTCAGGTACGAAGGCATGAAAACGTCCTCTTCACTACTTTCTGATAGGCATTTTCCTTGCAGCGATATTTTCTATCATATGTTCTTTCAAGTAAGCTGAAAGCTATGACTATGACTGACTGTTGTGGAAACCAAGGAGGAAATAGATATTATCCGAAGCCCGTACTCCTTATCGAAGCAAAGAATATTCAATTTAAATACCCATCGAGTAGATGCTCAAGCAGAACAGTGTGATGGTAAGATGCGCTCATCGTTCACATGGGAGGGATATACCTTATTGAATCAATCCCCTGCTTTGCTTAAAGCTCGAACACTTCTTGCTCCTCGAATCCGACCCATGACTTCCAGCTGCCCCGGCCAGTCTTCTTCTCGCCTGGCAATTTGATACTACCAATTTCTTCGGGGGTAACGCTCTGCCACTCATCTAGAGGAATCCAACCAATATATGCTCGATCTCCAAACCCGCCTATCCAATATATTTCCTTGACTACCAGTCGAACCCATTTGCTAGTGTGGATGGGGTTGCCTGGCAACCACCATGCCGCATCAGGGTGATACTTGACATAGCAAGCGGGTACTAAATTTGATGTGATTTCCTTAGGAGTTAGGTCCTCCAATTGCCCGACGAGACTAAAGCGTGGAAGGGAGGCTGGGCTTCGCCACTTGTTATCCTGAGGGTGCCAGCGCAAGCTCAACGTGATGTTGGAACCCGCGTCGACATTCCTAAAAGACGTAGCAATCGTGATGGCCAGAATTGTAGGATTGCCTGTCCCGGGTTCACAATCTCCAAAATAATCCATCAAGCCTATGGGCGCTCCTCCAACATCTGAGGGTCGTTGCTCGGTGGCGTGAGACGCAGTTGGGAAGACGGTAGAGAGCGTACCGATGCTTTCAAGACGGAGGATGCGACGAGCTTGTACTGCAGACTCATGTACGGTGGGAATCTTGAAAGTATTGGAGTCATCGGCTGAGGGGTTCGCAAATAGGTTTCGCGGCGATGGCAGATTGAATGCCGAGGATGTTGAGATAAGGCTGAGAAGAGCAGCTTGAAAATGCATTTTGGCGGTACTGTAGGAGCTTCAAAGTCAAGAGCGCACTGCTCTGATGATATAGCAGGCTTGCAGTCGGTGCAGTCAGTGAAAGTGGAGAAGCAATCGCATCACAAGATCCAACTGTGGGGGACACGGCCAATGACAATGTTAGGCCAGTTTCAGAGTACAAATGCGAACTCAAAGCTAAATCCAATCCTTATACACTCAACAAGCCCGAATAATAGATGGTGTGTGTGTCAGACCCAAAGTGAGAAACGTTCGTGCTCTTGACAAAGGAGCATTGCCATGATTCGCCTTGATGTTGCTCTGAGTCTATCTTATCTGATCATCCGTGCGCCAAGAATGAGATTCGATGATGCTCACGCAAGTGCTTGCTTGAAGACGACTCTTGTATCCAATATACGTGCAATCTGGTGGAAACAAAAACGGGCTCTTTCTCTTCACGCCTCAAAGTCTCGTGATTACTGCATAAAAATATCCACGTTTAAATTCTGCGAGGAGGCGTTGCTGCAATGCCAAGCTAATTTGATCATGTGATCTCGGTTACGGCGCTGGACCGCACCTGCCATCGAAATCACCTCCTCATCGTCGCCGCCAGAGTCATCGACATCAACGACCGCACCCACAACCTGTACGTAACCAAAATTCATACCACCGCTCAATCGCGCGCACGCATTCAAAACGCCTGTGAAGACGAAAAGCCGGTCTTTTTTCGATCTGCCAAACAACCGCTGACTGGACTTTGCCACCCCAGACAAGTAGCACTCTCGATCAAAGTCGTCAAAACCCATCTACCGCAATCATGGGTAAGGTTCACGGATCTCTCGCTCGTGCTGGAAAGGTCAAGTCTCAGACTCGTACGTAAATCCACCTCTTTTGCAGCCAAGAAGAATGATCACTAACATCTTGCAGCCAAGGTAAGCAACCTACTTCCACATCAATGCCTCGACGGACAACACCTCTCAATGGCATCGCTCCACCGCACAAGAATTGGAAATTGCTTGTTCCCGCCATTCACAAGAAACATAAAGGCTGACAATCGGGAATAGGTTGAGCCCCAAGAGAAGAAGAAGACCCCCAAGGGTCGCGCAAAGAAGAGGCTCACTTACACTCGCCGCTTCGTCAACGTCACTATGACCGGTGGCAAGAGGAAGGTCAGTAGTGGGCGAAAAATATGATGTGAAAGGACTGTGCGCTGATGACCACGCAGATGAACCCTAACCCCACTTCATAAGCCAATTTGTAAAGGCGCGTGGAGAACGAGCACGATGAGCTAAAGAATTTCTGATATGGATTCGGTTTCCTCGGGATGGTCATGAGCTCGGATCAGAGAAAGTGGGGATCGCGACATGAAGCGGACGTTGCTACGGCACGTTCTTCCTCCGCGAAAGGATCCCACGCTTTGGAATGATGGGGGGCATATTCATGGCGCAAATGTACATTTGGCTTTCTGCACGGCTGCATCACGAATCTAGCTGCTTGTGTCTCGAAATACTGTCCTGCTTCTTATGTGTGTGTGTGGATTGACTTTGCCACATTCTCGGCCCTGTGACATGTGTGTGGATTTGTGCACAACAGTGCTATAGATTCTCAACCTGACGATTTCTCAATGCTCATCTAAATGGGCTATGGTTGAGAGTCATGCAGAGAAGTGACGGCTGACTTGAATTGTACCATGCAAAAACGGTGGATCCATGCAAAGGGTCTAGGCCAGGCACAAGCGAGCCGCGTCGACGTCACACCTGGACGTCAACCTGTGTAGGTATAGAGCTCCAACATGTCCACTTCACCTTCTCAACAACCGAATCCCACGTATTAACAACAACCAGGAACATGTTCAAGCGATTATTTGGAGAAGTGCGTATTGTGTAGGTAGCTCTGGGTTGTTTTTCTTGACTGACAGCTGCTGCAATAGCACGGCGCAAAGAATGTCGTCACCCTCTTCCACAAACCCAGCAATGAGGCCTCGATCCGCGTTCACACTCTCCTCAAACAAGCCAATGCCCAAGCAAAGTCCCATGCGACTGAGGATCAGGCCAGCTCCCGTCAGGCACAGAACAAAGCAGAGAAGACCGAGTTCGAGCTGGATGTCACAGAAGCCCCACCAACAGCAGACCAGTTGAAGACCATCTTAGAATATCTGGGAGGATCCCCAGGCAGGATCATCCAAGGGGCCTCTGATGAGTCTGATGCTCTTAGGAGATTGAAAGCAGATGGTGACACTTTCCAGCGACCGTTGGTGAGTTACCTACAAACTATAGCACAGTTTGTGTTGTGGGACTAATCCTTGTAGGTGGTGGATTGGAACCAGGGAAAAGCAGGTCAGTCGGCGCTCCCATGTCAAGTGGTTGGAGTCTTCAACTAATATGCACAGTGGCCGGAGAGAACGAGTCTGAAATTTTCAAGTTGTTACAGTCGTCCAAGGAAGGTAGCAAGGCGTAACGGCGATTAGTGCAGCATGTATAATACCCACCTCACTCAGTCTTAAAATCTGGAGCGGTCCTCATCTATTTATGAAATTTCCAATGGCAAGCATACATGGCAGGCCAAGGTCAAGGCCACCATGCAAGCAAGCAACGGGCGGCAGCACATAGGGTAGGGAGAGAAACCTTTCATGTATAGTTAAGTCTTGTTTGCTTTCTTTTATATTTCTTCTGTAATTCTGTAATATGTTCCTGCCCTCCACAGATGTGCATCCTCTCCCGACTGCCAACAGATTTGGTGTTCTTCTTGTTTCGCGCTGGCCATGATGTGACTCTTTTGGGCATGTGTCAATACCCCCAGGAGCTCTCGTCTACAGTATGAGCAGTGAGCGGTGTAGGGGCCACTGGACACACTGGCAAGTGTGTCTAGTTGCCATTCAATCTCACTTCACTTCACTTCACCGCTGTTAGCTCACCGTGGCGGGGCAGTTACGTTGCGTTCCTTCCTCTTTAAGCCAGCAGAGACTCTGTTTGTTTCCCTCGCCCACCTCTGCTTTCTCAGTTGCCAAAACTCCACCGCAGCTTCCTCACAAACCTTCTGCACCTTTGCTCCTTCCCTCTGCTACTCTCTGTCTCTTTCTCTCTTGCACCTTCTTACTTTTTCAGCTGGACGGCATCACCAGTGGCTCATCGTCATGGCTGATTCTTTTCTTCCACCAGCGGCTATCTCAACCGTTGCCTCGACTGCGCAACCCGTGTCCCCTCCTCCTCCACCGCCTGCCTTGGGCCTGGCTACAGATGCGGCCGTTTCCACCCCAGGCAACGCCACTCATCAAACAGCCATGCCGGAAGCTGGTTCTAGTCTTGCGCTCTTCTCTACAGAGCTGGGCACTCGCCCGCCGCGCAACGTTGCCGGCCCGCCATTCCCGCCTGTTATTGTCCGCAGTGACAAGATAACAGGAGTGGTGGACGCTGCCCGTTTCTGGCAGAAGAAGTTTCGCTGGCAGTGTTTGTCTATCTTTCCTGACTGTGGCTGGACTATCGAGGACCTCTGGGATGAACAAGACATTCACATGGACGGCGCCGAACACTGTCGCGAAGTCCTCAAGTTCATCTCACAGGAATCCTTCTGGAATGCCAAGCATTATGCTCTCGACTGGTCCCGTAAATACCCAGATCGTACATTCGGGCTTGTCGGGGCAGCCAGCCTGAGAGACATCTACGACCCTGCCGATCCCCTTGCCATCGTCGACAAGATATTCGTCCTTGGCGAGAGCAACGATGTTCCTCGTGCCTTCCTTTGGCATGTTGCTCAAATTATGCGTACGACAATGTTGGATGTGCGAAAGGCACAGAACCAAGCCAAGGCAAATACTAACCCTATGGCATCTCCATCAACACCTGCCGAGGGCCATTCTGCTGAAAAGGCTCCCGATACATCAGAAGGCACCAAAACACCTCTTGCGGTCGATGCTTCTCCAGCGCAGTCCGGGGCGTCTGGTAAGAAGACTAAGAGCAAGACAAATCGAAAGCAGTCCCGCTCCAGACCGCTCAAGTTGAGCGAGCCTGCAGTGTCTGCTTCTGCGTCTGCTGCTCAGGCACCTGCGGTAGGATCAGTACAGGGACCGGCACCGATAGCTGCCTACTATGCTCAGCCGCCGCCGGCTAGTTTTGGCGTCGCTGTTGGGGATTCTGCTCCCATTGTTCCACCAGACTTCCAGCATCCCACTGCTCATTACCACAATTTCATTCCTAGCCCATATCAGCAAAACACGGCTTCAGGATCATGGATAGAGAATAGATCTCGCGGGCCTTCTATGAATTACTCGGAAGTATCATCGTCCTCGATTCCATTGCCTGGGGCGCATTCCCCTCATAACTACCCCTTCGCCTTGGACATGGGTCAGCCACAGGTTGGGTCTTTCAACCCAATGCAACCACCATTCGTCCAAGGCCCACATGTATCGCCACTACCTACCTCAGCAGCACAGCCATATAATCCCAATGTAATCCCGCCAAACAGATTCACTCCCCAGCCTACATACATTGTAGGTCCGCCCATACCAGGAGGCTACACTCAGCAACACCTTGACAATCGTGGTACGAGGGGCATGTCAATGGGGGACATGACAAATAACTCATACTATGCTCGTGGCACCTCTGCTCAAAATGCGAGCCAATACCGACCCAACAATCGTCGTAATAGTCTCTATGACCAGGGGTCCCTCTACGATCCGTACAATGGAACTAATCCTGCCTTCAACGAGCACAATAATGGTAGGAAGGTTGGGCGCAGCGGATATATTGATCACTCTGATCGCCCACGCAAGGCTTCTGTTCCAGAGTTGGGTTCAGCATCTCCTGCCCAGGTTACCAGTCGGCTGAACAACTACCATACAAATAGCGTTCGGTACGCAAGCTATGGCCAAGCACGACCTTTGAGGGAATCAGATCCTGCCATTACTGGGAATGAGATCAGCGGTTGTGATCACACTTGGATTGGCCCTGAGAACGAGACAGTCAACGAGCTGTTCGTTAGCGACCTGCCAGACGATACTGAGTCGCATGAATTACACCACATGTTTCTTCAGCATGCAAATACGAAGCCAGTGCATGTTAACATCAAGCACACGTCGTTTAACAAATATGCTCATGCATTCGTGACGTAGGTACACGCTTACATCTATACAACTTTTGCTAATCAGTGCCTAGATTCAATTCCTCATCCGATGCTAAAGCAGTTTTAAGCATTTGCAACAAGACTTCTCCACGACTACGAGGAGCTGTTGTTCACGTTACGGTCCCTCGGCGCTTCTTTCAAAAACAGCCTGATCGTCCTCCTTCTGACTCTAGGCGGTCAGAACTGGATCAAAAGGATGAACACGGGATACGGACGGTTAGGGTAAAGCCACCAAAAGAAAAGAACAAGGCGGCCAACGAGGGTCTACCAACCCAGACTTTGTACTCTTCTCAAGATGCTAGGAGCGACTTGCAGAAGGACCAACCTCAAAAGTCAGCACGCAAGGATCCGCCTTCGAAAGACAGTCCCAAAGCTCGCAAGGGTAAACAAATAAATTCAGCTCCTACGCAACAGGTCGATGTCCAGAAAGAGCCATCCAAGGAGAATACAAGCGACCAAGATGACCAGACTCCTTCATCTATTGATACTACCCAAAGATTGATCACTGGCGGAGTGGGACAGAACGACAATCCCAGAAAGATCGAGGGAGATGAGCAGACGAGTATCACACTTGAGGTATCCAAGATTGTGACTATAGAGCCCAAGCCTATTGATGACGAGTCAGTGCCCTCTGCGGAAGAAACTTCATCAACTTGTGCTCCTGATACGAAAGATGAAGAGGGAATGATGAGTTCTGAAGATCTTGCACAGATTCAGGATCCCCACGTAGAGCCGCAAGCAGAGACAAAACATGATGAGAAAAGCTTCACGGAGTCTGCAGATCGGGTCTCGTCGAATAGTTTCCGTACTGCTTCTGATGACGAACTGCAAAAGAAGCATCCGAACAAATCGGGAACTAGCACAGATACCCAACAAAAGGCGCATCTTGGCGACACGAACCCAGGTACAGTGCTTACCTCTGTCGCGGCGACGATTGGATGTGACGAGCCACCTGTAGCCTCACCCGCGGAATCATTGCTCACGAACCATGGTAACAACCACTCAACCAACATTTTGTGTGAAAAGCTGACGCGGCAAGATTTTCTGCCCCCGGCACCTGATAGTACAAAAGCAAGGCCATCGACCGAAGTCTCAGTGCCCGTCGCAGATTCAGATCACAGCTCAAGGCCCGGCACACCAACACTTGAAGTTGCTAACTCTATTACTACAAAGCAAGAGAAAATGACTGCATCCAATCCAGTAATGTTGCAAACCGCACCAGCGCCTGCGTCCACCGAAACGGTAAAAAAGAGCGGACCTCAACAGACGACGTCGCTCAACCCTTTCGCAAAGACGAAAGCTCAGCGACAGAAGGAGAAGGAATTAAAAAAGCGAGAAAAACACAAGAAGCTTGAAGAAAAGGCGTCCAAGTTGAAAGGCGATAAGTCCGAGTCATCTTCGTCGAAAGATCAGCAGCTCCAGGTCCCGAATAACTCCAACGATAACAACCCTTCCAAAGGAAAGGCGACTGCCACTGCGTCAGGCACTACTGGTCAAGCAGGCACTGTTAAAGAGTCCAAAGTCAAAATCAAGGATAGGGGTAAGGGCCCATCCTCAGAGATTCCGGGTATAGATAAGACAATTGATAATGACGGAAGCGTCTCTGGTAAGCAGCTTGGAGGTATTACCACCACTCTCTCTAACAAGACCGGCTCGGTAACTTATAAGGCGGCAATGACAGCAACGGAGAACCAGACCGGCCCCGATCTCACTCTTGCACCGTCTCCTAGGCCTGACGGTGAGCAAGCAGCTGAGGCGGTGGCTTCTTCGCCATCTCCGAAGAAACCTTTGGTCAAGGGAGATACTACGCCAACGCCGGCCAAAGGTAAAAAGCCTGTTCCTGTCATTCCCAATTTATCGATCAATCCGAATGCACACCTGCCCGTTAAAAATGTACACCAATTACGTCATGTATCACCAACTGCAGCTTCGAATTTTTCAGTATCACCCGCTGCCAATACGGATAGCGTGCAACACACTCTGGAAACAGACGCGCTGTCTGTATCCAGTTCTAATACGACTCTGAACAATGACGCAGCCATGAATCGTCTATCGTCTCCTAATTCAGAGGTGTTCTTTACTCCTATGCAGACGCCTGCCATGCAACAGAACCTTGACACGGACGCTACGGATGCACCATCAACGGCACAAGATGATGCTCCAAAGCCAAAAAAGAAGAAGCCCAAGAAGAAGAAGAAGAAGTCTGTCGCCCCCGCAACTAATGCTGAATCTCCCACCCCCGTTGGTAATGTTGAACCCCCTGCAACTGCTGGAGGTACCGCACACATCTCCACTCGATCTAATAACTCCTTCTGGAGCGACGATCCATTTGGCGAGCAAATGTCTCACATTGACGCCATTCGGAAATCTGTCAATGACCCGGATACATATTACTTCCAGGTGAATAAAGAGCTGGCGGATGAAAATTTGGCAAAAGATGGTGAGAAGGCAATCAAAGCTGCGGAAGCACGCCTCGAGTCTGCCCAGAATGAGCTACGCGAACAAGTAAGCCATTTTGGATGGATTGAGGTATCCCTTACTCATACAGAACAGACATCCAAAGAGCTTTATGATCACCTTGATTCGTTTTTCAAAGAGAATTGGGTTGGACCTGACACGGGAAGCTCATTCAAGGCTGTTACGAAGGATGATTTGCACTGAGCTCAGCTGTGAAGATGGATCAGATGGATGCAGGGAAAGCATGGTACACCTGGGCTCACTGAAAGCTTCTTTTTGGGGAACATGCAATTGTCTCTACTCTTTTTTTGTGGTTCTTCTGCGGCGTCTAGGGGCGACTATGAATCACAGGACGGGAATGGGCGTTGAAGGATTAAATGGGGTTAATGAAATTACTTTATTGTCATATGTCTGCTTGTTTGTGGTCTTGATATGCTTTGTGAATGTGGTGAAGTGATATCAGGGCCAGGTTAGGGCACTGTTATGCCGACATTCTCACAATCTCTCTCTCTGTCTCTACCACCTGCAACCCCCTTTTTTCCTTGCATGTGTACACGCATGTGCATGCATGTACATAACCCACCTAAGCCCTCAAGCACTGAAAACTAAACACCCTATGATTCCAATTCCCAACCCGACCATGCACCAAATTCGGCTCCCCCGGATACTCCAGCTCAAACCGATCCGACCCATCGCTAAGCAGCGGATCGCAATATGAATTGCTACATTTTGTCAGCTCTGCGCACCACGCCTTTACAAGGAGTTGTACAACGAGGGGAGCAGAACAAGAAAGAAACAAACAAGCAAAACAAACAAAGAAAACAAAAAACCTACGAATAAAAAGTACAAACAAAGCCCATGTCCGGACCAATCGACGAAGCAGTGCCGTCGAGCTGGGTGCAAGCTTGCGGACTGGTGCCTGGTATGGATTTGTAGTGGATGCAGGATCCGGCCCAGTTGATGTCGGTGCAGATGTAGACCTTTTTTTTGTTTTGTTTTTTTGTTCGTTTAGTGTTTACATTTTTGTGTGATGGTGGGTGGTAGTGTGGGAAGAAGGAAGGAAGGACTTACGCCGGCGAGGGT